>JAAGKR010008321.1:0-10158 GCA_011419295.1 Clarias macrocephalus
ACACACACACACACACACACACACACACACACACACACACACACACACACACACACACACACACACACACACACACACACACATTTATCATTTAACCTGCAGGTGTAAAAGCTAATGAACCTCTAATGAGCCTCTAACGAATGTCTAATGAAGGCTGTTTTGGCGGCGCAGGTGTGATTCTGTACATCTTGCTGGTTGGATATCCGCCGTTCTGGGATGAAGATCAGCATCGACTCTACCAGCAGATCAAAGCCGGAGCTTATGATGTCAGTGAGCTTCAGTACAAAGAACAGCACCTTGTCCCATTCACACACACACACACACACACACACACACACACACACACACACACACACACACACACACACACACACACACACCTCTGTAAAGACCTGCTGCTTTCCTTCAGAACGAGAGCTCACACGCGCTGCAGATTAATGAGCCGAGCTTTAGTTTTGGACTGAAGTCTGAGACCTCCAGGCCGTGATGTTTCTCACGCTGCTCTTATTATTTTACTGTAGTTTCCTTCTCCTGAGTGGGACACGGTCACTCCTGAAGCTAAAGATCTCATCAACAAAATGCTGACCATCAATCCGGCAAAGAGGATCACCGCCGCAGAGGCGCTCAAACACCCCTGGATCTCAGTGAGCTTATTACTGCCTATTACTGCTTATTACTGCTTATAAGTGTGTATTACTGCTTATTACTGCTTATTATTAATGCATATTAGATTAAAGCCTATTTTTTATTGCTCTTTAGTGTCTATTAGTGCTTATTACAGTTTATTAATGTTTATTACTGCTAATTACTACTCATTACAGATTATTGTTTATTAATATATTATTAATTATTGGTTATAAAGCCCAGTTAATTCTTTTTAATACTTATTATTGCTTATTGGCACTTATTACTGTTTATTACTTCTTATTATTGCTTATTACTGTCTATTACTGTTTATTATAGCTTATTATTGCTTGTTATTGCTTACAAATCCCAAATAGTGCTTAGTGCTGCTTATTATTGTTATAAATCCTCATTAACGCTTAAAACTGCTTAGTATTGCAGTCTCACATTTGCATATTTCCCTCAAAATGACCTCATCCTACCAAATCTATCCTAAGCTCCACCCCGAACATCTGTAATCTTACGTTAAACCAATTATAATCTTAACCTCTGACTCTCGCGGCTCAGCGATGCTCCGTGTCATCACACTTTGCTTAAATTTAGCAAAGGAAACTCAGGAACTGTTGCTTGTTAAAATAAGAATGTTGTTATAAGAGGTTATAACGTGGGCGTGTCCTCCCCTCAGCACCGCTCCACCGTGGCCTCCTGCATGCACAGACAGGAAACCGTGGAGTGTCTGAAGAAGTTCAACGCCCGCCGGAAGCTGAAGGTCAGATCACAAGCGCAGCCTCCAACTCCATGTCTGATAACAAGAAAAAATTTTTTTTCATTTTGTGAAGCTGTGAGACATTGAGACATTGTTAACAGAGGTATATAAATGAAATGAAATTGAGTTGAGTTGATAACGGGAAGCGTTAAACCACGGCAGGGAGGAGCTTTAAAACCCTCAGAAACATCACATCAGCAGAGATAAACAAGGAAGTGTGTTAGGGGGGGAAAATCTACCTCAGCCTCAGGAACTTATCCAGAACACACACACACACACACACACACACACACACACACACACACACACACACACACACACATACACACACACACACACACACACACACACATATACACACACACACACACACACATACACACACACACATATACACACACACACACACACACACACACACACACACACACACACACACACACACACATATACACACACACACACACACACACACACACACACACACACACACACACACACACACACACACTTTAATTCAAGAAACATTAATATGTGGAAGGAATTAAATGAATTCAGTTAGGATGAAGCCACGAGCGCCGTGTTCCTCTTTAATGCACAATACAGACCATCAGAGTTTCAGCTGGTGAGGTTTAAAGTGTGTGTGTGTGTGTGTGTGTGTGTGTGTGTGTGTGTGTGTGTGTGTGTGTGTGTCTTTCTGAATTGTCTAATAGCTTTTATATCAATGTAGCTGTAGTAGTTGTATAAACTCGACCACGCCCGTCATTTCTCATCAGTGCACCAGAACAGAAAGAACCAGTTAATGAGTGTAACTGTGTGTGTGTGTGTGTGTGTGTGTGTGTGTGTGTGTGTGTGTGTGTGTGTGTAGCTTTACTCAGGGCACTTAGTGACATCATAAAATCACCGTAATTAACTGACTTCATAATGGATCACATCATGCTGCTGAAAAGAGACCTAATCCTCCAGGGAACAGTAGGGCACAAATAATGACTAACTGTGTCCTGAATGTGTGTGATGGGAGGTCACGTAAACACCTGGTCAAGTCACATGGTACAAAATGTCCAGTAGAAATCAGAGCATAATAGTGAAAGTAAGAGCATTTACACACACACACACACACACACACACACACACACACACACACACACACACACACACACACACACACACACACACACACTCTGTGTTTATCACTCTAATCTTCTTCTCACCATGAGATGATGTGTGTTTTGTGTGCAGGGTGCGATCCTCACCACCATGCTCGCCACCAGGAACTTCTCAGGTGTGTATCAGTTCTAATCTTTATATCAACACTGACGCATTTCTGATAATTTACTGATTAAACATGAAAATTTATTTTTACCAAGAATACCAAATACAGTTTATTTGTTAATTATACAACAATTTTCAGCAAACAGGGATTAGTTTTAATTATTAAAATTTAAATGTTGTCCATGTTGAAAAAAGCTTCTAGAAAAAAAAAATAATTTCATCATTCAAAACCGGATCACACATACTGTAAAAAAAAAAAAAACCCCGTAAAATCAAGGTTAAATACTCCAGGTCAGATTATGTGCAAAAACATGAAATTTACAAAAATTGTTATTTAATCTTTTAGAGAGAAAAAACTTTATTTTACAGATTTTTCCTAAATTTATACGATTAAGGACCTTCAATAAAGCCAGAGCACTAGAAGTTTAGCAGATAACAACCGTTATTTTACATACCAAAATTGCAAAATGTTCAGTCCAGTGTATCCAAGAAAGATCCTCTTCCAAACAGGCAGTGAACAGCTGGATCCTGGGTGCATTAGGGTGGATTGGAAGAGAGAAAAAAAGAACACATTAGGATCTTAGATTCAAAAGAAAAAGTTTTGTCTGTTCCCTGAGAAACAGATTAACAAAATACTTGAAATCATATTTAATACTAGATACAGTACAGAGCAAAAGAGTTTGAATTTTTATTATTGGCAAGAAAAAAGCAGCTAAGTGAAGAAAAACGAGTGGCATCATTGGGAAAACTTTGAAAGTGTCTCCAAGTGCAGTCACACAAACCATCAAGCGCTACAAAGAAACTGGCTGACATGCGGACCGGCCCAGGAAAGGAAGACCGAGAGTCGCCTCTGCTGCGGAGGAGAAGTTCATCCGAGTCACCAGCCTCAGAAATCGCAGGTTAACAGCAGCTCAGATCAGAGAGCAGGTCAATGGCACACAGAGTTCTAGCAGCAGACACGTCTCTAGAACAACTGTTAAGAGGAGACTGTGTGAATCAGGCCTTCATGGTAGAAGATCTGCTAGGAAACCACTGCTAAGGACAGGCGACAAGCAGAAGAGACGCGTTTGGGCTGAAGAACACAAGAAAGAACACAAGAAAGAAAACTCGCTGAATGAGAAGGGGTGTACAAACTTTTGCTCTGTACTGTATGTTAAAGGGAAACTCTAGAACTTTTCAACTGGGGCCCCAGTTTTTGTATGAGAGAACATAATCGTGATCAGTCCAGTATTATTATACATTAATATCAGCACTGACAGGCTCTTAACAGTTATAAGTGAGACAATACAGAATCTCTACACAGTGAAAATGATCCAAGGTTGAAGTAGTTAACTCTTAAATCACCATGAAAAGATTCAAATTAGTCTTATGTTGCACTCCATACTCACTAGTGATACTATACCCGTACTCACTATGATACTCTCCGTACTCACTAGTGATGGACTTGTCTCTATACTGGATCCTCTTCTGGTAAATGTTTGATCTAAAAATGTAAGCAAGTTTCATTATCACTGGCATTAATCAGCTACATATACATGGAGGTTTTCAACATATTGATCTCTATGGAATTAGAGCCAGACGTGTCAATGTATATACTGTATTATATATGTGAGAATATTTACATGCATAAACATTCATATACAGTCTTATATAAGTATTAACATTCATTTACTGAATGTAATGAGTCGTTTAAAAGTACAAATACACAATGTTTGTGGAAGTTTACATTCTGGAGAGTAAAAGCAGCTGTTATTGAGAGGTTAATAACATGGCAGTATTGATAAATGAGTAATAAATGACCTTCGTTTACAGCAACAACAATCAGAATTAAACTGACAATAAAACATCTCTTACCCTCATTGTCTCTTGAGCTTGCAGGTATTTTTTCTCCCACTGAGACACGATGACATTTCAGAATCTTCTCCTCTGTCAGACTGCTTTCCTCCTCACCTGTAGCTCACCAACGTGTTTTCACTCCTCTGAATTTACACACAAACCGTTTACCGGCTGCAGACCACTTCGCACATTTGAAGGACGCCTGTTTCCGATTGGCTGGTTCATATCACGTGACACCTGTGTCTGATACCTAAGCGATTTCGCTTCACTCGCGCGCTTGTTTAAATGCGCCAATAATAAAGCGGTAATTAGAATATCTCCGCCTCCAGCTGCTGATCAGCCAATCAGAAACAAGATTAGAATGTTCCCGCCTCCAGCTTCTGATTGGCTGTGACAGTTAACGGGGAGAGCTCGCGGAACTTTCGCTAACGTTTTTGGTACAGAAATAACCCCATAGTTCCCCTCATACAAGCAAAATATCAAAACGTAACGTAAAGCGCTGCTTTAAAACAGCTACAGAGCAAATACATCATCCTTAGTCAGAATATTCAGGCCTGCATTAAGAAAGCTGATGGCTAGATTGCCATGGTGATATTCCAGAACTAATGTCATCAAAACAAAAACTATATTTGTGGCGTTTACACCATGTAAATGTGAAGAGCACTGAGTCTCCGTCTCCTACAGTCTCTTCACATTCTTTGAAGACATAAAGCAGATACTATGGCCTACATGTAAGTGTGAGAAAATGCTAAATTTGCCTCTAAAACTTGAATGTCAAAATATTATAAAATTAATATGATTTACCACAAAATTACAAAAAAAAAAAAAACATTATATTTTTAGTATGGACATTAACCTTTATCTAATGAGATTCGTATTTAATTACAATGTATTATTGTAATTTTACATAAAGTTGTACGTAATTTACAAAAACAGAAAAAATACAGTAAAAATAAAATGGTATTTTTACTGTTAAAAATGTGGATTTTTTTTTTTCAGTATTGAAATAATCCTTAAAAAAACAGTCGACTTAATAATTTACAAATAATGTCTGTAATTTTACAGAGGTTTGCATGTAGTTTTTTTTTAAAGGAAAAGTACTATACATTTTTTCAATTGTTTTCTGTAAAATTAGGACTTTTTTTTTACAGTGCTGGCATGTGGGGGTAGTTGAGGGATTTGAACCTAGGACCTTCCAAACCGAGCCATGGATTTAGTATCTATTAAAGGGCACTATTTAGTAGTCTAGTGCACAGGCTGGGATTTAGTCATTAGTGATGACCAGATGAAGCCTCATTTAGGTGTCGAGGCTTCACAGCCATTAGTTTCACCAAAAGGTTAATTTCATCACGCTTCATGCAAATTATGTGTAGCAACTCTATCGTAACATCACAAGCAGCAGAAATAGTATGTACATGCAGCTGCACAGTTCAAGGAAATGGTCATGCACATAGTCAACATCTCTGAATCTTTGAAAATTAAATGAAGAGTGCAAAAGCCTTTATTTAACCACTGAGCAAGTTGGTCACGTGATTCCGGCAAATGCGAGGCTTTGTTTGTCATTGGTCACGTGACTCTCAGTGAACCGACATGCGTCCTGAAGTTAGGCTTCATTTGGCACGCCCCCTTCAGTTCAATACAAGCTTCGGAGCTTCTGCGTCATAGTGTCAGCACTATCTGTCATGGATTTAGTATCTATTATAGTGTGCTATTAAGTGGCGCAGGGGGGATTTGCCCCCTATTAGAGTGTACCGTTAAATATGTTTTGGTCTCTATTACAAAAAATTCTACAAACCACCCACAATTTGTTATAATCAGCCTTTGAATATATTTTTAATTGCTAGAATTTCTCCTACACAGCAACATGCTACACTAAATTCTGTACAATCTCCACATGTAACATTTTGAGAAACATTTGTTGTAAAACTACTTTGACTGCATGTCCTTATTGAGATCAGATGTTTGGCTTTTAGATAATCATCACCTGCTCAGTGCAGAGGAATAAAGAAGTACAGGCCATGTTAATTATTTAAAAATATCATTATCACTGTGCATTGTGCCTGATGTGCAGTTGTGTTTAATCTCTTGTTTTTTTAATGCAATTGTAAGTGTGTTTGAGTGTTAAACAATCCAATCTTTTGTCAGTTTTTAGTACCAGTGCTGAAGTGATGTGTTAATATCACGCTGTTCACATCATCATCATCAGCAGCAGCAGCAGCAGTCATGTCCTCTCGTTCTCTCCTGATGGTTCTGATGGTTTTTGCCTGCCTCCAGTCCTACACAATGGCCCAGCGTAAGATAAAGTTTGCAGTATCACCTTAAAATAATTTATATTTTTAACACTACAAATAGTAATACTTTGTACATATTATTACAGTTTTTACCCATTGCTTTAACACTATAGACACATGCTTAAATCAAAGTAACATAACTTGAATTTGTTGTTATTTACCCTAAACAAAGTGTAACCAAAGCTAAACAAAAGTGCTGCTTAGCATTTTAGTGGCAATTCTGAAGACACTCGCTCCCTTCAACAAAACACTTGCTCCTGCACACTACACACTATTTCATGCATAAGACACTTTGTTCAAAAATGAAATCTCAAGGTACCGCTGGCAAAACACATCTATTGAAATACAATACACATTGTGCAATTGAAAATACTTAGACGCACACCTGAACATACTTACTCTCAAATTGAAACACCAAACAGCCAGCTACAAAAAGACCTCACTTAAGCCATTTTGAGAACTTTGCAAGCATGGAAGCAGGGAGAGCTGGAGGCAGAGGTAGAGTTAGAGGAAGACAGAGAGAGAGAGAGAGAGAGAGAGAGAGAGAGAGAGGAGGACGTGGTCGAGGAGGCCATATAACGACCATTATTTCTGATGACATCAGAGCAACTTTGGTGGATCATGTCATCAACCATGGCCTGACTTTGAGGGAAGCTGGGCAGAGAGTCCACCTTAATCTAAGCCGTTTCACGGTTGCATCCATAATAAGGACATTTCGACTGGAAAACAGGTATGTCTTCAACTCTCTACTCAGACTGTATCTAGAGTATGTACAGTACTGTATCATATCACATGACCATATCACATGTACTTTCAGGATGGCTTATGCTCCTTTTTGAACAAAAGTAGTAGTTTTGTGAAACATACGGTGATAACCTGTTGAGATGTTTCAGTACTGTGTATGGTATACATGTATACTGTGTACATTGTAAAACTGTAAAAAAGAAGCAAACCAATAAAAATTTAGGATTGCATTTTTCTACAGAATGGCTAGAAGACCTACTGGGGGTGGCGCCAACGCCTGTTCACCCAACAGCAGGAACTTTGTGCCATTGTGGATCTAGTCAGAGCAAACAATGCAATCTGTCTCCACCAGATACAGCAACAAATACTTGAAGATAGGCAGGTATTCAACAACATAAATAGAGTAGAGCATTAGCACTATCAGACGCATCTTGGTAAAGCACAACATGACCATGAAGCAACTGTACAGGGTTCCATGTGAGAGGAACAGTGTCAGGGTCAAAGACATGAATATGTACAGGTAAGTGTTACAGTTCTTTATATTTACAAAAGTGAATGAGTGGAGTCCAGTAACAGCTGAATATGTACCATTGGATCAATTGGATCAGTAATATAGTTGGCCAAAGGACAATTTTGCATGTCCCGGGGCAGCGTGTGGTAAATATCACATTGTGTGCCGCCATTAGCATCCGAGGGCTACTGCACCATCATTCCAAACTGGGTCCATATAATGCGCAACACATAATCACATTTCTAGATGCACTTCATGATGCAGTTGTACAGGAAAGACCAGAGCAGCCCAGGTTTGTGTGGGACAATGTCAGTTTCCATCGGGCTGCTATCGTCCAGAACTGGTACACAAACCATGAAGTTTATTCGAAGTTTTGTATTTGCCCCCTTACTCGCCATTTCTCAACCCTGTCGAATAATTTTTTTTTTCCGCTTGGATATGGCACGTGTATGACCGCCAACCATATGCCCACATGTCTCTTCTGCAGGCAATGGAAAAGGCCTGCAGAGACACTGATGTAAGGTCAATCCAAGGATGGATTCGGCACACAAGGGGATATTTTCTCCGATGTTTAGCAAGAGAAGTCCATTGCTTGTCGAAGCTCCCCGAACCACTCTTTCACAATCCTAAAATATTACTGTGTCATCAAGAAAGAAAACCTCCATAGATGTGATGTACAGTACTGGTGATTCAGTACATTCAGGTCATCAGCTGACTTCATTTTATTGCCAGACGACAGGACATTGCTAGTGATGTTGATGAGATGCTGTGGCCAGACCCCAACAGACGACAGGATCCATAAGTCCACAATTGTGTTTTTCTATGTTTACTGTAGTGTATCGTTTCATTTATTTTTGCTGTAACAGAGTTTACTGTACTGTAAAGTACACGACTGTAATGTACAGTATTTATTATTTCATTTTTTGGGTGTTGTGAAAACATGCCTTCAATGGAAAATAAAACAGAGGAAACAAAAGCCTGCAGTGTTTTATATAAAGTAGATTAATGAGTTGCTGCTGATTTGAAAGTGGATTCATATGATGCAAATGGGTATCATTTTCTCATTAGAGTGACATTTTGACAAAGGGCTGTTAGGTTTTGATAGCAGAGTTTTATTTTGACATGAATGTGAATGGTTTATTTCCCAGTGTTGTGTGTTATTTGCTTGTGTGTAGAGTTTTGTCATGATGAGCCAAATTGTGCAAAATGTGTTCAAGCAATGGGCAAAACTGTATTATTATTATTATTATTATTATTATTATTATTATTATTATTATTATTATTATTATTATTATCATCATCATTATTATTATTATTATTATTATTATTATTATTATTATTATCTGCATTTATGATAAATTTTAATCAGTTAATATGCAATGACTAGTTAAACTAGACTGGTGTCACTACTCTGTGTGTGTGTGTGTGGGGGGGGGGGTCAGTTACATCAGAAGTGTGTGTGTGTGTTACAACTGTTACAACATTCACAAACCTATTTTATTAATGAAAATGGTTATGTATGTGTTTATTAATGTTTTATTAATGTGGTTTAATTTATATACAGATCATGCAGTATCTCTTATTAGATATCACTTAATTTTTTCAAACCATGATGATTCATTAATGCATTTTTTACACAGGTCCACATGCACCAGGAATATGCTGTTTCACATTCCAGAGAAATAAAATCCCTCTACGTTACATTATGAAATATAGAAAAACTAATAGTGTGTGTACAAAACCTGGAATCATGTAAGTTTTTTATTTCTTTTTTTATTTTAATTGAATAAATAAAAGAAATGTTCCCTATCAGTCACTGTTTTTGGTTATATACAATAAACTATTCTACTTCATAGCTACTTCATAGCATTTGAAATATACCTTAACTGAGATACGTACGTTTACAGTTTGAATAATAGTTCAATTCTGATGTAAATCTTCTCTCATTGGCAGTTTTACCCTGAAGAACGGCCGTCAACACTGTGCAGACCCCAGCGTTCAGTGGGTGAAGAAGCACGTGGATCTAATTGACCTGCGTCTTTATGCAAGCCTGACACCACACGGTTAAATCTACCTATATATATATATTTTTTTTTTTATAATTTTTTTTTTTT
>JAAGKR010008321.1:12826-23725 GCA_011419295.1 Clarias macrocephalus
GCATTAAACTATATTTGTGGTACAATATCTCCAGCATCTGTACTCTTCAATTGTGTCATGCTGTATTAGGATCTTTATTAACAAAGATTAACAGTAACAGAATAAAAATTTATATTTTCTGCTAATTTAGGTAAGTGAAAGCTTAACTAACATAAAAACCACTGCTGTTGCAAGGAGTCATCTTTGCATCTCATGGCATTTCAAAATAAACTCACCAGAGTGTGTCGAAGAGACTGCACATAGGCATAGGAACCCCATTGTCAGCTAACGGTTTGCATAGTTTCTTGAAGTCTAGCGCAACTCGGACAGAACAGCATACACATATAAATGCTCACAATGCCATTGGCTCTGTGTCGATTAGATAAACAAGAATAAATCAGCCTGTCCCAATCAGATTAGCATGATCGCAGCTTCCAGCAGTGGACCGACCCAAATTTGCCACAGCTGAGATGTTTGTTGAGATAAAAAATAAAAAAATAGAGCAGTGCACATCAGAAGATGGGCTGGTGCTTGTCAGACGTTCATCTGAGGCTGATGTTGGTGATGGGTATGTGTGCTGTCTGGGAATCTTTATGCTCTGTATCAAACTAAAGCCTGTTTTTCTGATGAGTCTCACTATCAAGTGATTTTCTTTTAGATACACAGTGGTTAAGTCCTAAACCTGTGAGTTATCTTCACATAGCCCTGATTTCTACTGACTATTTCTATCCAACTTCACTAAGTGTTTAAGTAAGCTGAAATCACATTCATTTATGATTTTCCAGCACAATCTTTTCAGGTTGAAATATTCTGTTGAAAAGTCCTTAACACAGTTTCTGTCATTTCAACTCAGTTTCCTTAGTATTTTTTTTTGTTTATTATTTTTGTTTGTTTGTTTGTTCGATTGATCTAGGCCAGGCGGCACGATGGTGTAGTGGTTAGCACTGTCGCCTTACACCTCCAGGGTCTGGGTTTGATTCCTGGCCAAGCTCAATTCCTGTCTTTGCATGTTCTCACCGTGCTTGGTGGGTTTCCTCCCACAGTCCAAATACTTACAGATTAGGCTAACTGGCATTCCCAAATTGCCCACAATATGTGAGTAAGTGTATTTTTAAGCCTTCTGGGCCAGGCTCGAGGCTCTTTGCGACTCTGAATACAGGATAAAGTGCTATAGACAATGAGTGAGTCAGTGAGAAAGAGCTAGGCCAATAATTTGACCCTTCTTAAACACTCTGTTTTTGGACTAGGCAGTGTATATTAAATGCTATTTTTTACTACATGTTATGGCTTTGTTTTGGTTAAAAAAAATAAATAATAAAAAATGAATCAAAGAAACCTGAATTCACAGGCATGCGACATTTTTTGTTGAAAGACATTAAAATTTTAAATAGCATATAATATAATAAAAAAGCATATCTTAAGACACTTTTTCAAAAAATATGTAAAATATTATGCAAATTTTACAAAAAAACATGATGAGCCCAAGCACCGTGTCCCATCGCCACCCCAGGCGCACCGCACAACCTGTGTCATTCGAGTGTATTAAGACCTCGAAAAAGCCATCACCACTCGGTTGCACCTCACAACCTGCACACATCACACACTATACACTCTGTGTGTGTGTATACAGGGCTAATGTCAGTTTGGGCCCTAAATATTTGTTGAGTGCATTAGTGTGTGTGTGTGTGTGTGTGTTTGGTGTGTGTGTGTGTGTGTGTGTGTGTGTGTGTGTGTGTGTGTGTGTGTGTGTGTGTGTGTGTGCATCAGTTGTTTGATAGCTCAGGACTGGAATCTCCTACAGTCTAAACATTTGAGTGTAAATATTTGTAATATGGGTGTATGTATGTATGCAATGTATGAGTGTGTTTGTGTGTGTGAGTGTGTGTGTGCGCGCACTAATGTGTAAGGGTTAGTGTGTGTGAGAGTGAGGGAGAGAGGTGTGTGACGTGTAGATGTGTCAGGCTGTGTGTGACGAGTAAATGTGCTTGTGTTTGTGCTTGTTTGGGTGTATGGTTTGAGTCTGTGTGTATTAACATTAGTGATGTGTGTGTTAGTGTGTGAGATGTGTTTGTGTGCATTTGTGTGTGTGTGTGTGTGTGTGTGTGTGTGTGTGTGTGTGTGTGTGTGTGTGTGTGTGTGTGTGTGTGTGTGATGTCACAGAAGGTGTCACTGAATATAATGTCACTCAATATAATGCCACACAGAAAGTTATTAATTATTTTTCGGCATACGTTTAAGACATTACCACGGCTGACCCGTTTGAGATATCGAAAATCCCTCCGCAATTTTGCATCCTCAATGTCTTTAGATCTCTTTGGCCCAGTTTGGTAGCGATTGTATAATTTCCCTAGGAGGAGTATATCAAAATCCATCGGATGCATTTTTGCGAACAACCCAAAATAACCGGCCTCCTGTTGAGTTTAGCCCAGGACATGCAGCACGAAAGTTGTTCGGCTCGATGAGCTCTAAATGTGTACAAAGTTTCGTGTGCCTACATGAAAGTGTGTGTGAGCTAGGCGGCAAAATCTCATGTGGGGGCCCCTTCGGGCCCCGAGCCACGAGACTCTCAGGCATCCTGATGGCAGCAGATTCCAGATTCCTGTCTGCCAAGTTTCATGAGTTTTTGAACCTGTTAAGACCCCCGAAAAGTCCAAAAGTGTGGAAAAAAATAATCCTTAGAAAAACAAGAGGGTCCTTCGCACCTTATAGTGCTTGGACCCTAATAATAAATTAAGTAGAATGGGTTCCTGTAACACCTTACTTTTTTATTAAAGAGCATCAGAACGTTAAACAGAATTTAACATTGATGTGAAACAACTGAAATACAGCCTGTCTCAACTGGCATAGTTTTTTCATGTTTAATTATTTCCATCCAACAGCTGCAGCAAGACCAAAATCATGCTGTTTAAAATTCGAAAAAATGCTGGAATCCAGTAAGTTTTTCACTGTTCTTTTAATATTATTACAATTATTAAATTTGATTGTAATAATTTGTAATATTAAATGACTTTTTGTCCATATCAATCATTATGTTATGATTATATAAAATAATACATGGAATTAAAATAATATCTCTTTAAATTTCCTTCAAAATTTATTATAAAGATCTATAATGTTTTGTGAGAGTGTTTTACAGAGAGTTTTTGTTTTTTTTCTGATGTAAATCTCTCATCTGCAGTTTCATCCTGAAGAACGGTAATCGTGTGTGTGCAGACCCCAGAGTTCAGTGGGTGAAGGACCACATGGATAGAATTGATCAGCACCTTCTTGACAGGCTGACGAAACCTAAACCACACGGTCAAATCCTCCTTCCTTTAATATAAAATTAGTCCAGAATCTATTTGGTCTATTTAGACAAGAGGAATGAAACTTTTTTTTTATAAATATTACTCCTTTTTTGTCACATTTTTTTAACCATGCAATCTTGGTTATGTCTTACCTGATATGAAATAATTTCATGTTTATTAAGCCATGACTGATTATATATTTTTTTTACTCCTATAGACACAGAAAGACCAGAACCATGCTGTTTCTTTTTCCAGAAGAATAAAATCAATGTACAAGACATTCATGCTTATAAAATAACTCATTCTAACTGTTCAAATGCTGGAATCCAGTAAGTTTCCCATCACTTGTTTAATATTATTTTATGTAATAATTTTATGTATATCATGTTAATGTAATGCTTAGCAATATTAATATACATTTTTCCCATATCATTCATTATTTTATGGTTACAGTAAATATCATATCAATTTAATAGAATATCATTCAATTTGATTCAACTCAGTTTTATTTATATATCATTTTTATCAATGATCATTGTCACTGAGCAGCTTTACAGAATTATGAGTTTCTATTAATATAATATAATTAGAAGACTGTCTCTGATGAGCAAGCCGACAGTTATGGTGCTGAGTGAAAACCTCTCTGAGATGCCAATAGGAAGAAATCTTGGAAGGAACCAGACTCAACAAGGAACCCATCCTCATTTGGGTGATAACAGGATAGCAGGGGTGATCTGCAGTCATAGGGTTTGTTAGGAGGCTGGAAGTTCAATATAACAGACGAGGTGTTTATTAGGTGTTAATATCAAGTCCACTTTCTTTATTGGAGGCTCGGGTACAAGATGTTTGTGAGACTTTCAGTTTTGAACTATTGAGTGACTGCAGTCACAAGTCATCAGAGAAGTCTAAAAGAGTCCAAGTCTACAGTATCTTCAGGGTCAAGTGGAATCATCCACAGTCATCTCACACATCAAAAACAGAACACAGGGGCTTCCATGAGACAGGATCTCCAAGCAGAGGTGGGGCACCAGGATGAGTCAGACAAGTCCATAGGGCAGAGCGGGTTCTGAATCACTGGCAGCTCAGGAACGACATGTGTAGCTCGACACAGAGAGAGAGAGACTCTGGCAGGACTAGATATTATAGGGTGATATGCTTATATCTTCTGGGTCTCATGCGGTTCAGCAAGTGAGGCCTCTCACTTAATAGCTAATGAATTTTATAATATTTGAAATGTATTCTGAATATATTATTTAAATATATAAATGTCAATAATGTTGGGATGAGTGCGAGTGTTAGATTTACAGTTTGCATTATAGTTTATTCTGATGTAAATCTTCTCTCATCTGCAGTTTTATCATGAAGAACGGTCATCATGTGTGTGTAGACCCCAAAGATCAGTGGGTGAAGGAGCACATGGATGCAATTGATCACCACCATGTTGCAAACCTAATGCAATCTCAACACCTACACCGTAAATCCTCCCTTCATTTATTTAAAATTTCTACAAAATATACTTTTTAATGTATCATTTGCTGCATTTGAACATCATGAAAAAGGGCCCGTTTTTTAATCTTAATTAACCCTCATGTTGTGTCCATTTTTTGTTCCCAGTCACTTCTGACAAGGATAATTTTATTCTGTAATAATTTTAATTATAAATCCACAATAATACATATATTATCACCTACTGTATTAATCTGTTTTATTAACATCAGCTCTTGTAAACGTTCCAAGTTTTGAACTTGTATTTGCTGTGTATGTCCTGCAGCTTATACCACAATTTATTTTAGGGGGAAAAAAAAGATTACATAGATATTTTGATTATAAAAAAACACTAAGTTGAAGCCTAGTGTACTATTTATCACAGAGTGTCAATAAAATGTTTACCAAATGTCTTTTTACCAAAATATTTTTTCCCCAGGAAAAACTGACCTGTATGATTTTATTATATATCATATATATACAGAGTCATGGAACCTCATGACAAACATAATTAACTGCACTTTTGATTTGACCAGAACAACATGAAATTGGTCAGATTTGACCAGAACAACATGAATAAATAGTCTGACATTACTTGGCTCAAGTAAACTATAGCGAAAAAATTTGATCCGGTATATCAACATCTGGTAGCATGGTGGCTTAGGGGTTATCACTATCAACTTGCCTGCTCTCCCCCTGCTTTGTGGGTTTTCTCCAGATACACCAGTTACCTCCTAAAAACATGTGGTACACTCAAAAAGTGTTTTGTTGGAATTAAATAAAAAAAGTGGTGTCAAGTGGTTCCACGCAAGTCGGTTGAGTAGTTTCTACAATTAGCAATTTAGTTGTATGAACAACAGAAATTCAGGTAAAGTTGACAAAACCTTTTAAAGTAAATCCAAACAATTCAGATGTGTCACTATTACACATTAATTGTACATATTAATACATAATACATTTTACTTAATAATTTTTGTTACATTTACAAACTTTCAATATGTAAGGTTAACACACGTTTTATTGATTTTATTTACTTCAAGGTTTCACTTGTAGAGCTAGTAGTTAAATAATCACAAGCATATTTCCAGAAACACAAGGTCTTGCAATAGACAACCAGGTCCTTGGAAACAATTGGACTACAAAAATTATTATTTCAATAGTAAACATTCTTCACAAGTTCTTTTAAAGTGCAACTGTCTTCAAGAAATTATAAAAATCTTTCTTGGATCGAATGTCTGTTGAAATTAAACAAGATGCCCCAAAATGCTGGCTGCACGACTCCCTTTCTGATATTTCAGATCTTTTATGCCAACAATTAAGGTAACATTAACACTGGCCTCTATTTTTTGTAAATGACCACAAACAGCTTAAATGTCACAGTCTGTTTAATGAATGACTTCCTGTCCCACAGATAAAGAAAGTCCAGGACTATGCTGTTACACATTCTGGATGAGTGAAATCCCCTTTCGAGTCATTACTGGGTATAAAGAAACGCATTCTGCCTGTCAAAAACCTGGAATCATGTAAGTTTTTATTCTTTTTTTGTAATTGAAGAAAAATTATTTCTGCCTATATAAATCTATATATAGTACATAAAAAATTAACAACTTCTACTTTGCCTTTATCTTCATAGTATTTAATATATAATATTTTATAATTTATATAAATGTAAATCTTTAATTTGTTTCTTAATTAATTGCCTCATCTCTCATCTGCAGTTTTTTCCTAAAGAACGATCGTCATGTGTGTGCAGACCCCGAAGTTCAGTGGGTGAAAGAGCACATAAACAATTGACCAGCCACTTGAAAACCTAATCAAATTTTAACTGAGCTGTTAAATGCTCTATTCAATAATATTAAATAAGTAAGACATTTCTGCTTAAATTGATAATTTTCTGGATTTGGATAGGAGGAACAAAATGTTTTTTTTTTCAACAAGTATAAACTTATGTTCAAAGCAATCGCCATTATTTGTAATTAATTAATGGGTTAGTCATTTCCTTTTACAGTATGTACACATTTTTTTTACATTTTAAACTAAAACAATGTTAATTACTTTGAAAGACATTACAATATTCATGTCATATTTCTGATAGTTATCTTGATACCTATGTGAATAACATAAGTAAAATATTATAATTAACTATTTTACTTCTCCTGCTACTACTTACTTCTACTAATATTACTACTACTACGACTTTTACTATTACTAATACTTCTACTTACAGTAATAATAATAATAATAATAATAATAATAATAATAATAATAATAATAATAATAAAACAATAAGTAATATGTAAAATGAATGTAAATAGTGATATGTAAATAATGGTAAAATACCTTGAAAGTAGTCTTTGACAGTTTTTTTGCATTTACGCTAAAAACGCTTTTTCACATTACTACCAATAAATAAACCTTAATTATCTACTTATAAAGGCACCTGGAAATGGGTGGGACATATTAGGCAGCAAGTGTAGTGAAATGAAGAGTAGCTGCAGACCAGTCAAGGTGCCAATACTGAAACATGCCTACCATCAAATGACCATCATAATTGGAGCACAATGCCAGGTAAGCAGGAAAAAAAAAAAAAAAAAAAAAAAACTCAGTTCAATTTTATTTGTATAGTACTTGTATTTAATTGATTTAACAATTTCGGTCCAGGATCGAGTCTTACTATCTCACTGTTTCTAGTGATTGCAGTCACAAGCCATTACAGGGAAAAATAAACCTATCAAATGCAATCCAAAATCATTTTCATAAGCAGAACCATTTTTAGTGAAGTTTAAATGTAATTATACACATGTACCACATAAAATGTGTTCTTATTACTTATAGTTATTATTCAGTAAATACTAAATTACAAAATAATTACTGCTGGCATATTGTTGTGGCAGGGGTCAGTCAGTGGTTAAAACTTCAGAAGGTCATGGGGTCCCATCCCACTGCCACCAAGCTACCAGAGTTGGGCTGATGACTAAGGCATTTGGCCCTCAACTGCTCACATTTGTAATGAGATAAAAATGTAAGTTGTAAAGGTGCGTGCCAAATGCTATAAATGGCATAAGACATATAAAACATTTGAGAAATTCCATTGCATTAAAACCATCAACTTTAGGTTGGTTACATCATTTAGATGACCTCTTCCTTATTTATTTTACTTTAGCAGCATGACTCACACATATTTTATTGTTTTGATTCATATAAAGCAGACCTGAGGGGATCTAAAGAATGAAGAAAGAGTGGAATGGGATGGACAGGAAGCAAGTTAGCTCACGCTAGTGTAGTTCTCACACACTTCCCTCAAAATATGACCGTATGGAACAAGATTAGTTTGGGAAAACACTGAGAAAAAGGTCAGAATCCCACCACCTTAATCACCAAGCCATTCGTTTAGAGGTTACCAGCTGGCAGACAGTGATCTGGATTCAGAGCTACCTGTGTTGTTCTTTTGGCTGCTCCTGCCAGTGAGTCACCACAGCAGTCGAATATTTATAAAACATGCCACGACTATTTAAGCCAGATGCCAAAAACAGCTCTGTCTAGATGTCCCGGGTTCTGACGTGCAAAGTGGCATGCATGCTGTCGCTATCATTATTTATGGAAGAGGGGATTTTTTTGTTCTCTCCAAGTCCAAGTGAAACATTTCATCATCTGTGAATCACCCCTCAGTTAAACCACACTCTGCCCTTCCTCTTATTAGCTTATAAGAGATCTCAATTAACACCACAAGTTTGTTTCATTTTAAAGAAAATTAAATTTACTCATATCAGTCAGTTTATGGTTATAAATATCTAAATGTAAAATAATAATTGTCCAAGCACACTCTGATCCACAGAGACACGAACCAGCCTTAATTCCTCCTGACATTTTGAAGGCAAAATCTTCTTCAGCGTCATAGCCCAAAGGGTGACCAGCTACCTGATGAAAAACAAGCTTATAGATACAACAGTTCAAAAAGGGTTCCAGGGTTTTCAGGATGTCTGGAGCACACCAGCATGATTTGGCACCAAATCCAAATTGCCAAGAGTGAGAAGAGCGATCTGCATGTTGCTTTCCTCGACCTTGCAAATGCATTTGGCTCAGTTCCCCACACCATCATCTGGACAGCTTTCAACTTCTTCAGAATACCGGAGCCCATCACAAGTTTGATCAAGGCCTATTTTCATTATCTGTAGTTCTGCTTCACTACACCTCACTTTACCACCACATGGCAGATACTTGAAATAGTTATAATGGCAGGGTGCACGATATCTCCACTAGCTTTCACCATGGCAATCAAAGTGATCATAAGAGCTTCAAAATGGGTGGTGAGTGGAAAACAACTCAAGTGTGGAGCTCAGTTGACACCTATTAGGGCTTTCATGAATGATATAACAACACTGATAACAACGATACCATGCACCAGACGCCTGCTAACGAAAACATCACCTCACACTCACACTCGATGCTGCGTGAAAACGCTATAGGAACATCTCTTTGTTGTCCAGTTGTGAAGCCTGTGTGTATCAAACATGCCAAATACTTACTGATAACCTACTGGCTAATAACCTCAGTCAGGTGACGTCGTCCGATAAGGTGCACTTGGAGGTTATAAATAGGAGTGAACCGGATCATGGTAGGAAAGAAAAACTTTACTTACCGATAATCGCAGAGTTGGTTAAGAGATGCATGCCTCCGTGTGATAGATTTCTTTTGGAGGGCAATCTCCATGACTTTTTCTTTGAGTGCTTGGGTTTCAAGGAGAGTGCGAACATTGTGATCTCCTCCCTATTAAGGCACTTCGCGTGCAGAAGAGAAAGAAAGAAAAAAAGAAAAAAAATCCCCAAGTGCTCAATGTTAGATGACAGGTTGGTGGCCAGGGGAGGGGCCTCAATGAGGGTCCCTCCTCTTCTTTGGCAACCTCCATGACGAGTTAACTCTTTCATGGAATAAGCCTTATTCATCTCCTGTTTATGATGATGACCCAGATTGAAGAGACGCTTGCGAGCTATCTCTCTCTCCTGGGTGCTCATCCTCCCTGAAAAAGCCCACACTCCCCACCAAGCTATGAGACTAACATCTTCGTTAGAGGGGAAAGCTTTTCAGGCAGCGAGTCAGGCTGGTGCTGCCCTGCACACCATTGCGGTTTGGCAGGCATAGCAGGCTCACCTGCTGAGAGTTCTGAACACCGGCGGGTCTATTGATGACACCGAGCCACAGATTTATTTCTCAATGCCACCAAGCAGACGGCCCATGCTATCGGCCGTTCTATGGCTGCCGCGGTCGACACAGAGAGACATCTGTGACTTAACCTCACGAGCATCAAGGTCAGGGATCACGTTTTCCTCCTTGATTCCCCCCCCCTATCGCCTTCCGGCCTATTTGGTGACGCTGTAAATACCGCTGTAGACCTAATGAGCATCATCTCGCTGTAAATACCAGACCTAAGGAGCATCATCTCTGCCAAAGGAAGTCCTGAGGTTGACGTACCCAGGACCATGGAGGTGTCTCCCCCCTGGGAGGGATGTGTAAAAATTCCAATAAGGGATAAAGGCTCCTCCCTGGCACCCTCTGGGGGGCCGTTGTCTAATCTCCGCCACCACTGGTGTTTCGGGAATCAGCGTTCTCCAGCGAAATGTTAGGTGCTTGGTTCCTTCCTGCCTTGATTTAGGATGCCAGTCACCTAATACGCCCCCTCCATTGCACATCGTCCTCCGCTTTTTCAATGGCGCGGTCTCCAATTCCATGAAACCGGAATGAGCGCATCTTCTGACTCGGCAATTACAGACTTTGCTGGGATAAGGGGCCATAGAACATGCTCCCCTGCCAGACAGGCTACTAAGGTCAATATTTCCTGGTTTCCAAGAGAGATGGGGGTTGCATCCAATTTTACATCTTCGTGGGCTGAACATCAAAATGTTGACAGCCAAAATTATTGTTTCTCAAATTCACCCAGAGGTTTGGTTTATGACGGTCGACCTAAAGGATGCATATTTTCATATAGAAATATTGCCACAACACAGGAGGTTTCTGAGGTTTGCTTTCGGGGGTGAAGCTTACCAGTATTGTGTCCTTCCACCTGGCCTAGCCCTGTCACCCCGCACATATATAAAATGCACAGATGCAGCTCTGGCTCTATGATTCCAGGGCATCCATATTCTGAATTGTA
>JAAGKR010008322.1:0-15333 GCA_011419295.1 Clarias macrocephalus
TAGGATGTAAGACATTGTCTCCTCAATTGTAAGGAGATTAGCTGATGTGGTGTGCCAGGAATTAAAAGTCTTGAATCTGTTCATGACTGCGGTTTCTTGTGATGTGCCACTGCGGTCTTTAAATGGGAAAATGCTGCTGTAATCAAAGAAGACTTTGCAATGTTGACGAGTGGACTCTTTCACAATGTGCTTATACTGAATAGCCCCTGACCACATACTATCTGCCCTTATTCAAAATGTATTTTGATTTTTTGATTAATTTATAATCCCTACAAATAAGGATGGGTTTTGTTTTGGGTTTGGTTGTCCTCAAGGTTTCTTCCTCTTGTTATCTTAGGGAGATTTTCTTTCCCACGGTCACCTCTGGATTGTTCGTTAGAACGTAAACCTACATACAAATTTTGGTAAAGCTGCTTTCTGATAATGACTATTACTACAAGCAGTGCATGTTAAGCAGTGCATAATACAAATACGAATACTCCGCCCTTGCTGCGAATTTGATGGTTTTTGCATCTGCACTGGAAGATACTCTATATCCAAAGTTCTAGTAATGGTTTGGATGTACTGCTTTTCATGTCTTAAAGGAATAATTGACTGTTGTTTTTATTCATGTATATGCTTCTATGTGTGTTATTACATAATTTTGGCACAACTTGGCACAGGTTTTACGCCCGATGCCCTTCCCCACATCAGATGAAACCCTCCCATTTTATCCAGGCTTGAGACCAGCACTGTACCCAGTGGCTGGGGTTTGGGCATTGGGTGGGAATCAAACTCGGGCCTTTTGCATGTCAAATGAGAAACCTACCACTGAGCCACCAATGCCCTAGCCTTTAGCCTCATTCTACAGGGTAAAAAAGAAAGAAATTAGAAGGTGTGTCCAAACGTCCAAATGTCCAAAAGATAGTGTACATGGCAGCATAGATTTTCCTATGGCATTACTTATTTTAATTGTACTTGACTTAGTACTTAACAATATGTCACCTTGGTGGAATCATGGAGCTTCCCATGTTTCAGATACTGTATATGCATAATCTTAGGAGTAATGTGTCAATAATTTGTTCATTATATAGCACATTGTACAGCACTTTGCTCAACAGACATTATTTTAAGTGTACTGAGATGCCACTAGATGGCTGAATTGAGTGTTTTGATTTGAATAATTTCCAGTTCTCTCTTTCTCTCTCTCTCTCATCCTTTACATACAATATTTATACTTGTTAGATTTAAATGCAGAGTTGCTTTAAAACACATCACAAGAGAATGTGGAGACTCACCGCAACTGCATCTTTTTCTTTAGTGATCTTTCTTCATGCAAAAATGCAATTTGTAACTGTGTCATGTTTTCACTGCTGTGCCCAACCCACACTGGATAAATGTAACACATATGTTATACATCTTTAACAAACTGGATTTAATCTGTTAGGTCTGTTAGACCAGGGATCTATATACAATGCTCGTGCAGAAGAACCTCCCATGCAGGAAGCTGACATACAATGTTTACTTAGGCTTTGACGCATGCGTAGAGAGATACACCATTTTAGAAACAGTGGAATTTAATGACACCTGGTGGTCAGCTCTCGTTCTAATATGTCTGTCCTTGTTAAGCAGTGCATCTCTTGGTGGATCTCAGCAGTGACAAAAGTTAAGTGAAATAAAACTATTTATTAAGTTTGTTAAACACAAATGGGCAACTGTTGGGCAACATCAGCTTGGAAAAGATACCTGCATCAGAAGTGAAAATGCATTTATATGTGTACGTGCACAAAATGAAACTATAATTTGACCATAAAGACCACGTGTTCCACCCAAGTGATTATCTGGACATTACAGGTCTGGCATAAAAGCTCCTGAGACAGAAGATCTGATAAGTGCACTCACTCTGCTTCAAAGTGGTTGGGAGTAATGATGTCAGACACTGGCACGACTTTATCCCCGTATACAGGCAGCAGGGCTTCTGGAACATACTACAAACAGGACAGGAAACAAGATGTATAAATCTACAGCAGGATGATCTCTCCTGACCTGATGGAAGTCAACGCTATAGAGGTTAGTCTTCTTTTCTCCTTCTAATACAATCATTATATTCTCTCTTTTTAAAAAAAAAGTGCTTGATTCCTTCCATCACAACTTAGTTCCTCTCTGAGAATTTGAGAAAATGATGGAAGAAAAAGAAATAAGAACAGAGGATAAGAGACATCACCCCTCACTGGAGGAACTTGCAAATGGCAAATTCATCCTTAATCACTGCCCATCATCTGATTTAATGCATAACGGATACATACGTACACACAATGTGGTGCAGTTATACAGCAATGAACATCTACCAGAACATTAATGAATATGTATATGCTTTTAGTCTGTACTGTATACTATATGGTATCCTATTCAGGGTGGAATCCTGCAGCACTGTAGACCACGTAGGGTAAAAATATGCACTCCTGTTGTAAACCAGCACCATGTATGCAGGGTCAAACTGGAAACTTTTAATTGTGCAGAATACAGTTATGAGATTAAAAACTCCCTTTATTTTCTTTATATAATCTCTTACAAAAAGTGCTTTTTTATATTACTTTTTAAATATTATGTTTTAAATATTTACTGGGTTACACTGGGTTACTAGGTTACTAACTAAGTGCCATCAGTAAACACAACTGTTTTTTTTTTTTTTTGGCAGGGGCGGGGGATTAGTCCAAGTATTGAAGAAACAGATGCGTCTTGAGTCGTCATTTAAAGACTCTGCTGTACGGAAATAAAAGAGGATGTTCGTTCCACCACCTAGGTGCCAGAACAGAAAGAGTCTGGATAAATATTGTTCTCAATCCCTGAGAGATGGTTGGATGAGGCGAGCAGTGCTGGAGGATAGGAGGGAACGTGGTGCAGTGCGTGGTGTGATTAGAGCAGAGAGGTAAGTGGGTGCTGGGCCGTTTTTAACTTAGTAGGCAAGCATCAGGGTTTTATATTTGATGCGAGCAGCTACAGGAAGCCAGTGCAGGGAGCGGAGGATTGGGGTGGTGTGTGGGAGAACCTGGGAAGGTTGAAAACGAGATGCTGCTGCATTCTGGATCAGTGCAGAGGACGAATCGTGGACAGAGGCAGACCTGCCAGGAGTGAGTTGCAGTAGTCCATCTTGAAATAAAAAGGGACGAAACAAGCACCTGAGTAGCCTGTGAAGAAAGAAATGGGCAGATTCTTCTGATGCTGTAAAGAAGAAATCGGCAAGAGCGAGTAAGGTTAGTTATGTGTGGGGAAAATGACTGATGATTGTCCACGGTTACCCCAAGATTGTGGGCAGTGGCTGAAGGAGTGATCTGATTGTTGTCCAGGGATATCACAAGGTCTTGACCTAGGGATAGACAGCAGTTATGTTTTACTCAGATTGAGCTTCAGCTGATGAGATGCCATCCAGGATAAGATGGACGCTACAGTTGCGGATTGTCCGCGTTGTCGTTATGGTGCACACGTATGGATTACGGTGTCCACGTTTTTATTACGGAGTCCGCGTAACACCCCTATCTTACGTGGTTTATTCCCATTGACAGGAAGTTTTGGCGTAGTTTCCAATATTTCCGTGCGAAAAAAATTGTGTTTTTGTAGAAGCTCGCAGGCCCTGTGGAACCTCGCAGAATGTCAGGCGATCACTTGCCTAACACCGTGTCTCACCGCGAGTCAAACCGCATAGGTGTTTGATACACCTATACGAATTGAACAGACACATAAAGCACTAAACATAGTCAATCAGAAACAGGTCGTAAGAATGTAAGAAAAAAAGGGAGGAAAAAACTTATGATGGGCTGGAATTCAGTGAGCAAAGTGTTGTGGTATTAAGCATGTGCAGGAAATACATTTTGAGCGCAGCGCGAGTGTGAGTTTGATGGAGTAAGTGAGTGTTTAATCAAACAAAAATAAATTCAGGGTGCA
Source organism: Clarias macrocephalus (assembly GCA_011419295.1). Lineage (NCBI taxonomy): Eukaryota > Metazoa > Chordata > Actinopteri > Siluriformes > Clariidae > Clarias > Clarias macrocephalus. Next base: position 3,922 of record JAAGKR010008322.1, read on the forward strand.
AAAAAATTTTTGCCAAGAAAATAACAGCAACTCCTGATTACGGGTTAGCATGTTTAGCTCCACCTCCGTGTTACACATCATGTGAGTGACAGCGGTTTGATGTAAATGAGAAAGAGAGATGAGAAGTGATTGAGTTGTATAACTAAATCATTTGCTAATCTCTGGCCTGTTTGGAAATTTAATAGTGTTTTGTGTTACAGAGTGCAACCAGTGATCTTGACTAATAAAGCAATCCAGGATTGTTGTCAAGTGAATAAGAGAACCCGTGAATGCTGTGTGATCTGAATGCAGGAAAATACACACATGAACACTATGTATGAATCAAGATTGTGATTTTTTTTCTTTCTTCTATTATTCATGCAGCTCTGGTGTTGCATTACTTAACCGAAGTGGTGCGTAGTATTTGAAACAGGAATGTTGCCACCTGCCTTTGATTTGCCTTTGAGAAATGCCAAATAACATAACAAATATATTTATTATATATAATATTTTATTTCTGATCAAAAGAACGAAATGACTAAATCACTCAAAAAAAAAGATTTGTTCATTTTGATGGGTGAGATTTAAAGAACCACAGAAGTAGATCGTTTTAGTGTCACTAAAATGATCCAAACTTCCCCTCACTAGATCCAGTTGGCCTGAAGTAACCTGCAAAGTATCCTTGTTAATTGTGATTCCAAACTGCAGTGAGCGAAAAAAAAAAATTCAGTTCAAAGGGAACTGGAAACAGTGTAGAGAACAACTGAACAAAGGGTCTTCACTTGACTGGAAAAGGGAATGAAAAATTTCCAGTAAGTCATTGCGTTTCGCTGGAGCATGAAAAAAATGGAGCTCGAAAAAGGATTTATATATTTATTATCATTATTGTCGAAGATGACATCACATTAATAGGACACAATAGTTTACATTTAAATTTAATTAAGAAATCCATAGTATTATATAGGCTAGTAATCTGTAAAAGATAAATCTCCATACACCTTTAATCAGTTATTAGGAGGTTCATATACTGTATATTTGTAAGTATTCAATTCAATTCAATTCAACCAGAGTTACTGTATAATTATTGGTGTTTCTATTTAAGTGTTGAAATTACCTCAGAACAATAATGCTTTAATAACCTACAACCATACAAATAAATTAGCTATTGTAATTGTTGGTTATTGTATTGTGAAGTTTACTGATAAATGAGGATAATTTAATGAGAACCCATCTCAATTATTAATTCAGGATCCCGGGAAGAAATTACTGAATTTATTCGGCACTGCAACCAAAATGAACATTTGTTCATGGAGAAGCAGAATGTGGCCAGAAGCGGATGGGAGTAGATACTTCAGGATAACATACTGTATTTTTAAGTAAGTGCTAGAAGCATTTTAACATGGTGTTTACCTTATTATTTAACCTTATATATTACCTTAATTTGTTACAGAACTGAGCTTAAAGAGATGAGCATGGAGGGAAAGGTCTCGGTCCTACATGTGTCAAGGAACTGGGAATACCAAAAGAGATGGAATGCAGAGTTCAACGAACAAACTTTTTGAAACAATCTTAAGATGATAGGTCTAATTAATAACTAGATCACATATTTTTTTCTTTTTTTTTTTTACTTGTTTGTCTGTGTATTCCATTTTTATGCATTTATCCAACCATTTTGCCATTTATCTTTCAATCAGCTTTCCATTCTTAATAATTATTTATGTGGTATTGAGAGATAGATGTGTAATTACAAACATATATTGGTTATATAAACATATTTCTGAGGAACATTTTTAGGAGTAACAAAGTAAAAGTATAATAATACAAAAATGAAGACACAAAATAAGATGGAGGCCATAACTGTGTTTTCAGTTTGTTACTCAAATGTTATTTGTGTTTCATGTAAAGTACATTATGAATATTCATGTTCTCGCAACATCATGTGCAACTTCTCAGGAGCTGAAATTAATGTAGCAAGTTGTTCTCGCTATGCTGATCTCACCCCTTCTTCCACATGTCCATATCTTCTGGTGGGTTCAATTACAGCTTTATCCATAATATCCACCACTCCCAAGCAGATATTGTGTGAACCCAGCACGGCAAAGACCACCTTGGGAACAGTCAGCTGATTTAGTGGCAAAATCTCAAGGAAGATGGCCTCTCCACTGGGCCTTCATCCCACCAAAAGTGATTTCTATAATGCACCTTGGTCTTGAATGGTGGCTGTTAAAGAGTGCTTGGATTGGGCCCTGCATTGGCTCCCTGTATGGTGTGATGATGGTACCATATATACCTGATGATACCTTGTCAATGCAAGGGTATCCTCCAACACCAAGCAGAAAATGGTCAGCAGCTGGATACACTGCAGACCTGAAAAGTCACTGCAGTGCAGAATCCTAGCATCATGTTCTGACCCAGGGTAACCACAAAAGACTTCTATAAATTTGCCAGTGTGGTCACAGACAGCTTGCAGCACCACAGAGTAAAAAAATTTCTGTTGATGTAACAGATGGGATTACGCACTGGGGCTTTAATCTCTTCTTTAATCCTCTTCTGTAGCTGGGAGCCTAATGGTGTGGCCATGGTACTGCAGGAGACGTCATAACCTCGCTGGTGCACCGTAACACAGTGGTCTTGGGGCTCTGTGTGAAGTTCCACAAGCCAACCAAAAGATGAATACAAGCACCTTAATAGTTTGACCCAGCCATGGTGTTCATGCAGCATCTTTATGAGGGCGTTCAGGGCTTCACGGCACAGGTGAAAGTCTGGTCTGGTGTCAGATTCCCCTTCAAAATAAAGTTGGAGGACACTTTTTATTTGGCTGTAGCTCCTGGCATTTACAGCCTAAAAATGATTGACAATTTGTACATTTAACATGAATCTAGATTTTGTATTTCTGTCACGTAGTAGGGTTCAAGGCATAAATGCAGAGGGCCAGGTTTTAAAGGAAATTATGTTTTATTTTAACAGACGAGACAGGGAAATCAAATAAACAAAGATACTTTATATGAAAACAAACTAAAACACGTATAACAGTAACGGGAGACACGAACTAAACTTACAGACATTTACCAGGTGAAATCAACAGATGCAATTCCATAAACTCAACAAAAACAAGCCATTTATAATAAAACTAATGAGCAACTCGGTTCAGGTGAGCGCCCACGTCACCTGACCGAGATGCAACATGGGAAATGAAGTGAAACCAAAACAACAACAAAAAGTCTCAGGGCGCTTTGGCGCCCTCTAGGGGTTATCCCTGACAATTTCAGGAAATCACATATCTGATTTTAAGGCTAACAGTAAGTTACATGTTGCAGCAAACATTAGAAACAACATTAAAGTATTGAATTAAAAGTCCTGGTTCGGTCACACTGATGGATATAGTCTTATATGTGACAAAATGATAATATTAATACTGAAGCATTACAGTGAAGCAGCTTGTTACTGTTGTAGCTGTTGGAGGTGGATCACTAAACTTCTTCAATGTTTATACAGTTTTATTTTCACGGAAACTTGATCAATCAGGGGGTCATAAGATGATTAATCGTAGAGTGAAAAAACAGCACGCATTTGTTAAAATTAAATCATAGGAGAAGCTGAAAGGCAACAATAAGAACTCGGATGTCTGAAATGTGACTCAGTTTACACGCTGCTTTTTGTAAGACATCAGCCAAAGGGAAACCCCTGGTTTAATCTACGAGGATGCGTTGCGTTTAATTTTACCGACTAGGAGCTAGCTCCAAATCAACAAAATACGGTATAAACAAACTTGTTCACAGCTATCATTGCCAGTACTCTTTTCAAACGAAGTCGGGCTTCAAAAAAAAAAAGGCAAGCTAAAAGCGTGGCAAAGGAGTTGAGGCTCCGGTATTTTTCTTAAATGTACCTTTAATGTGTAAGGGAGACATTAACGTGCTTGTTTGTAAATAGTGTGTGTAAGATTTTCATGCCTATGTCACGAACTTAGGTGCAACACTAGTAGTTCGGGCTATAGTTAACTGCCGTGGGCACATAAGGGCAGGCATAGACACAGAGAGGTTGTTTCCAACAGAAAAAGCACTTTAATTAAACCAAAACAAACCATACTTCAGAGGTTAAACAAAACACAGGTTCTTAAAACATACCCCCCCATTGACATCTTTAATGCTCAACCCAGTTTCCCAGAACAACCAGCTATTTATAACAATTCTAATGAGCTACCTCGGTTCAGGTGTGCTCCGTCATCACCTGACCAAGGTGCCTTCTGGGAAACTGAGTTGACTAACATAACTACACAAACAGAAAAACATGCACACAGTGCCCTCTAGAGGTAGTCCTTTCCAGCCTGTTACATTTTGATCAATGTTCCATGGTAGTAGCACACATACCAAAGTGACTCTCCTCCATTACATTATTATTTCATAATTTCTGTCACATATGAGAGACGTACAGTTATGTTTTCCAACTAGGGCAATGTAACTAAGAACACGAAATAATAATAATAAGAAGAAGAAATCATCGTTGCTTGATGTCTTTAACTCTTTTCAAACTGGGGAAGTGTTACTGAAAAGAGGAAAGAAGAGAAGGGCAGTGCATGCGTGTGCAACTGGTGGCTGTGGGGGAAGGTGGGGTGACACTTTATTCCATTTTATTTAAAAACCAATACTACCTACGAATTGTGCAGAGATTCCTTGGGCTCCTTGGGTCAATCGCAGCGAGCTGTCTTCATGACGTCAGTCGTCCTTAACTAAATAGTTTCTGTAACAATAGTAATTTACTACAATCCATATAAAAAATGAAATAATATATTGGAAGAAATAGTAGGAAATCGGGAAGAACACATTAAATGGTATGGTGACTTTATCGCATACAATACACTCTGGGGAAGCAGAGAAACACACACAAAAAACCTGTGGGGAGGTAATAGAGGAATTTATAATAAATAGAGGGCTAGTATGTATAAACAACGGTGAAGGAACCAGATACAACAGCACACATAACACGGTACAATAGATTTAACATTAGTATCAAAAGAAATCGCAGGAATATGTACATGGAAAACCCAAAAGCACTATACAATGGGAAGTGACCACTATCCGATAATAATTAAAATAAAAGTTAAGCATCAGACAAGAGAGGGAAAATAAAATACAAAGATGGATATTGGGAAAAGCTAAGTGGGAGAAATTTAAATCAAATATAGACACGAGATACAAGGAAGACTCAATTAAAAGTATAACAGAAATAGAAGAACTTAAAAACAGAATAACTAATATTATTAACTAAACCGCATGCAAAACGATCCCGAAAAACAAAGGAATAAGACAAGGAAAATGCGTTCCATGGTGGAATGAAGACTGTAGCAAGGCTGTCAAAAACAGAAATAAAGCATTCAAAAAACTTTAAAACTATTGTAAAACTAATATAATAAAAAGAAAGCACATGCAATTGTCATGAAAAACACAAGAACAGCTAAACGCACACGCTGGAGACAGTACTGCAACACAATAGGACGAGAGACACAACGAACATCTGGGGAATGATAAGGAAAATGAACTGAGTAAAAACTAAAAATGAAATCCCAGTGCTACAGCACAATAACGGAGTGGCAATTAGTAACAAAGAAGGAAAGAACACAAGGAAAGAAGAAGAAAGGAAAGCAACACAGAAGAATTACTCCTCCCATTCTCAATACATGAATTTATAAATGCAACAGGAAAGGGCACAGAAAATAACACCAGGGAGAGGTGACATCTGCTACAAAATGCTTATGCACATGACAGAGAACTCAATTCAAGAGAACCTAAGACTCTTTAACCTGATATGGGAAACAGGCAATATTCCTAAAGACTGTAAACTAGCCACTATAATACCAGTACTAAAATCAGGTAAAGAAGCTTCAGACCCAGCTAACTACAGGCCAATTGAAATCACATCGCAAATAGGAAAGACAATAGAATGACTAACACTCCACGTTAAAATATACTAATTCTTATCACAAAACTAAAATGGGTTTAAAAAAGGAAGAATTACTATGGATGCAATATTAAACCTTGAATCCGAAATAAGAAAAGCACAAACGCAAAACACTAATTGCATTCTTTTTCAATATTGCTGTGGAAAGGAGGATTATTATGCAAGCTTGACAAATTAGGAATAAGAGGAAAAATGCATAACTGGATAAAGAACTTTTTAGAAAATAGAACAATAGAAGTCAGATTGGGCACAGAGTTCTCAAGAAAATACACACAAGGAAGCCCAATATTGTTCAGCAGCATTATGAACGACATATTCGTTGATGAAGTAGAAGAAACAATAGGAAAATCACTATATGCTGATGATGGAGCACTATGGGTCAGAAGCAGGAACACAGTACATCAACACCAAGATCAACCAAGCAGAGAGCAATAAAGGAAGTAGAAAAATGGGCAAATAAATGAGGATTTAGGATATCTATAACAAAGACACCAGCATCCGCTTTACAAAATGACATAAAAATATCTCTGAAACTATACGAACAGGAGCTAAAACAATTACACATAGTCAAGTATCTAGGAATGTATTTTGAAAGCTGTAAATTATTTTTATGAAAATAAACATAAAGAAAATAAAAGCAAAATGCAACATAATCACAACTGAAATATGATGCCTAACATGTGGCGTTAACAGAGCCTCGTTAATCACACAAGTCTTGAGAATCTGTTGTGGGGCCTTCAAAACATCCCCAGTATCAGCCATACAGGTAGAATTTGAAGTAATGCCGGCAAGAATAAGAATATAAAAATAAAACTATTGTTGGCATACTGGGTAAGTCTACAAGGACATAGCAGAGAACATCCAACAAAGGCTATCCTTAAAGAATGCTGGGAACATAAAACGAACCTACACAGCTTTGGATGGATAGAGGACGCTAAAGCAAAAAGCCTAGCACTCCATTAGCTCAACATCTGTCCCACAGTACCACTGCACTGCACCCCACCATGGAAACTGATAACGTCAGCAATAGACGTAAGTCTAAAACAAAAAATGATGGTGTATTTAATTATATAAACGAAACGATTCTGGTTTTTATTATTTAATTTTTTTGTATGCTCAACCTCCAGCAGGTGGCGTTATAAGACAAAAAACAACAGAAGAAGAAATCGTTCCTTGATTTCTCGACACACACTGCGAAGCACGTGTGTACAGTATGTCCAATCACAAGCCGCGTCTCGAAGAGCCGTATAGTTCGCAACGACCACATCATTACTATTACTATAATAAATGTTACCAGTTTATTTATGGATAATGGCTATAAAATGTATCAACTCGGGTGATTTTTATTATGATTTTACTGTGCACCAAAGCCAGAGGTAAGACGTTACTCTTCATTACTCCACTTATACCAGCTTTCATAAAGTTTCGAGGCTTTCGGGAAATCAGATTCAATTAGAAATACATAATGGCTTAGAAAACATTAAGCTTGATTTACAAAATCCTAATATGGGTTGTATTAAGTTAAATGTAGCACTGCCACATGAGCCTAAAAATCATTTAGTATTTTGGAGAAAAGATGTTTGCACATTTAATCATAATAACAACTGATAAAGTAACATTTATCTGTTTACTATTTATGTGGTGGTGAGCACTGGGGTCTGTTCTTCGTACGTCGCTAACTCAGTTAGCTGGATTTGATTGTTGTGGATTTGTCCTGATTTTGGATTGTTTCGTTCTTCGAAGCGAATCTCGCGCTTGCTGTCATAGCAACATGGCCGTAAGCTTAAAGCTGCTCGGGAGCAAGTTTATTTCATGTAAACAGGATTTAGGCTGCGCTCCTGCCGGGTTATGATTGGCTGAAATGGCGAGATCACATCTGATTGGTTAAAGAACATGACTGACACGGACTGACTCACGCGGGGGAAAAAGTATCTTACATGAATATATGAATGGATGTACAGTATTTAAACATAAATACAGTATCTGTATACATGTATGTGTGTCTGTGCTCATCATTCGTGTGTTAATCTCCGTGGGTGTCTAATCATATGAAACATTCTATCCTCCGATTGCGTCTATATAAGTGAAGGTAATTTCCTCAAATCTGTCGCAGCCATGTCTTGTCCGTTTATGAGAGAGCAACCGGTTACTGAAGGTGTCAGGATTATACGCAGAGTTTTTCAGATTCCTCGTGTTTTATGTGATAGACAGGATCCTTTAGCACAGCATGACAATATACTTCTTCTTACTACACTTGTTCTTGTACTTCACTTTTACACTGTAAACCCGATTAAGTTGGCAAAACTCAAAATATTTGAGGTAATAAGTTACATATTTTTTAAAGTAATTATGTTTCCAATTTTAAGTAAACAGAACTATCAATATTTGAATTTGTTGCAAATAAAGTAAATTCAATCCAGCACGGGAACTGAACCCGGATCTTTCGAATGGCAGGCGAAACACCTACCACTGAGCCACCAGAGCTCTTCAGATTTAAATTGCTGGAGGTGACAGTTGACTTTGAGGTGACAGTTACTGTTACTTAAGTACTTATGATTACTTAACTTATCAAATTTGTTCAGCTAACTTTAAATTAAGACCAATGGGATTTGAGAGTGCGTGTATGTATGTATGTGTATATATATATACACACACACACACACACACATATAACATGTAACAGGGGCAGCACTTACGTATTTACTAACTTTATTTTAAATTATCTTTATTAAAGTTTGAAATTCTCCAGAGAAAAAACCCTCTAATAAAATCTCTTTCTCCGCTTGAGAAAAAAATTTAGCTGCTCTTTTGCCATTTCGTTAACCAATCGCAGGGGTTGTGATCAGTGTTTCTACTGTCGATGCATATCACCTTTTATTGCACGAACGCGCAATAATCCTAGACAACTCAATCCAGCTATACTAATCATCAACAACAGGTGTGCTCGAAGAACCGAATTAGCTGCATCGTAATTAGCACGATGATCTCATCTTAGATCTGTCAATTTATCTTGGATGTTTCAAGCGATGTACGAAGAACGGACCCCAGGTTTATTTCATGTAAACAGGATTTAGGCTGCGCTCCTGGCGGGTTATGATTGGCTGAAATGGCGAGGTCACATCTGATTGGTTAAAGAGCATGACTGACGCGGACTGACTCTGCGGGGAAAAGAAAAGTATCTTGCATGAATATATGGATGGATGTATTTAAACATAAATACAGTATATGTATACATGTGTGTCTGTGGTCATCATCCGTGTGTTAATCACCGTGTGTGTCTAATCATATGTAACAATCCCCCGAATGTAATATCCCCCGATTGCGTCTATATAAGTGGAAGTAATTTTTTCAAATCTGTCTCAGTCATGTCTTGTCCGTTTATGAGAGCAACCGGTTACTGAAGGTGTGAGGATTATTCACAGAGTTTGTCAAATTCCTCGTGTATTGCGTGAAAGACAGGATCCTTTAGCACAGCATGACAATATAATTCTTACTATACTTGTTCTTCTACTTCACTTTTACACTGTAAACTCGATTAAGTTGGCAAAACTCAAAATACTTGAGGTAATCAGTTACATATTTTTTTAAACAGATTTTTAAGTAATTTTAAGTAAACAGAACTATCAATATTTGAATTTGTTGCAAATAAAGTAAATTCAATCCGGCACGGGAATTGAACCTGGGTCTTTCGCATGGCAGGCGCAGCACCTACCACTGAGCCACCAGAGCTCTTTAGATTTAAACTGGTGGAACTTTGAGGTGACAGTTACTGTTACTTCAGTACTTATGATTACTTAAATTATCAAATTTGTTCAGCTAATTTTAAATTAATACAAATAGGATTTGAATATATAAACACACACACACACAACATGTAACACAGGCAGCACTCACGTATTTAATAATTACTTTTATTTTTAATTATCTTTATTAAAGTTTGAAATTCTGCATAACCCTTTAATAAAAGCTTTTGCTCCGATTGAGAAAAAAAAAAAGAGCTGCTCTTTTGGCATTTCGTCAACCAATCGCAGGGGTTGTGATCAGTGTTTCTACTGTCGATGCATATTGCCTTTTAAACAAACGCACGAACTCGCAATAATTCTAGACAACTCAGTCCAGCTATACTAATCATCAACAACAGGTGTGCTCGAAGAACCGAATTAGCCGCATCGTAATCTTAGATCTGTCAATTCATCTCGGATGTTTCAAGCGACGTACGAAGAACGGACCCCAGCAGTCTGCCGATCAGTCTTGATCAGTCACCCGAAAATAATCAGACAAACATCCTATTAGGGTGATATTAAAAAATAATAAATTGTAGTGACTGTATACAGCATGAAGAGTGATGTGTCGTGGTGTGCGTCTCTCTCCTCCATTTTGAAAATCGCAGAACTGCGATTCCCCATTCGCAAATCAAGCAGTGATTGATTGATTGCGCTCTAAGCCAGTGAGTGGTTGACCGCTCTAATGGTGCTTCTGACGTAGACCGAATGTCTTTCTTGTATTTAAAGGGGCCGCAAAGCAATCAAGCTTGATGATCTTATGGAGACTGACCAAAATGTGGAAGAAAACAAGAAATTGATTGATTGATAGAAAGAACTGTAGTGTAGAAATAATCAAATTATAAGGCATTTGTATGGTGTGGCTTCTGTTCATTGTGTTCATTTGCTAGTCTAATTTAATATATACAAAAAAAATATTTTATTATATTTCATATTATTATAACATTATTAGAATCACTTACTAGACTTTGTCTTTAATTAAAATGACATTAATTTGAATTACAAACTCTCCTAGGCTATTTAAAGTGCAAGTTTAATGCAACGAGCATTTCGTTACAGGACTGCTTTCCGCTGAATCCTGTTAAGTGGAGGACCTCTACTTTTTTATTGGTTGCCGTTCAACCGCGTCATAGCTCATTACCATAAAGTTGAGAGGGTCATGTGACACATCAAACTTACGGGAATTTCACAAGAAAAACAATGGTGTGCTTGGTTTTAACGTAACTTTATTCTTTCATGAGTTATTTACAAGTTTCTGACCACTTATAAAATGTGTTCAACGTGCTGCCCATTGTAATGGATTGTCAATGCAACCCTCTTCTCCCACTCTTCACACACTGATCGCACCACCGCAGGAGAAATGCCAGCACAGGCTTCCAGTATCCGTAGTTTCAGGTGCTGCACATCTCGTATCTTCACACCATAGACAATTGCCTTCAGATGACCCCAAAGATAAAAAGATAAAAGTCTAAGGGGGTCAGATCGGAAGACCTTGGGGGCCATTCAACTGGCCCACGACGACCAATCCACTTTTCAGGAAACTGTTCATCTAGGAATGTTTGGATAAAGTTACATTAAAACCAAGCACACCATTGTTTTTCTTGTGAAATTCCCAATAAGTTTGATATATATATATATATATATATATATATATATATATATATATATATATATATATATATATATATATAAAATA
>JAAGKR010008322.1:19186-31857 GCA_011419295.1 Clarias macrocephalus
ATATATATATATATATATATATATATATATATATATATATATATATATATATATATATATATATATATATAAAATGTACTAATCATCATATGGTGATATTAACAGGATGTTAATATCACCAACCATTCCCATTTTATTAAGGTGTATCCATATACATGGCCCACCCTGTAGATTTATACTTGCCCCAATGTGATAAGTAGGACAGTATCTTCTATAGAGTACTAAATTAACTTTCTGCACTGTATCCAAATTTTGAAATATACAGTACAGTAGTTCTGTTGATAGAAACATCTGTTAACAAGATTTTACATTTAATAAACAAATTACAGATTACACATTTAAATGCAGCATAATCAATCATGGGTTGTGTATAGAGTGATTAAAAACAGCGCAATGCATATGATGATTTGGAAAATCTCTTCCATTCCAGTGATTAAAAAATGGCAACAATGCCAATTTTAGAATCTATAGAAGCTCAGTGGTCGGAGCACAAACTCTCACGGGCGAACCTTTCTCTGAACATGCCGTTTTCACGAGGGTGGGGGTAAGAAACACACATCTCAGTTTATTAATCCGCGCGCTCGGTTGGTTATTATTATTATTACCGCCCAAGCACTATGACATCAGCCCTATGTCATCATAGTGTGTGAAGAACTCTCTTGTTTTCCTAAGGATTATTAGGGCCCAAGCACTATGACATCAGCCCTATGTCGTCATAGTATGTGACGGACCCTCTTGTTTTCCTAAGGATTTTATTATCTTAACATGCTCATGAAACTTAGCAGACAGGTTGGAATCTGCTGCCATCAGGATGCCTGAGAGTCTCGTGGCCCAGGGCCCCCAGGGGCCCCCACATGAAACTTTGTTGCCTAGCTCATACACACTTTCACGTAGGCACACGAAACTCTGTACACATTTAGAGCTCATCGAGCCGAACAACTTTTGCGCTGCATGTCCTGGGCTAAACTCAACAGGAGGCCAGTTATTTTGGGTCGTTCGCAAAAACGCACCCAAAGAGATCTAAATACATTGAGGATGCAAAATTGCGGAGGGATTTTTCGATATCTCAAACGGGTCAGCCGTGATAATGTCTTAAACGTACGCCAAAAAATCATTAATAACTTTCTGTGTGGCATTATATTGAGTGACATTATATTCAGTGACACTTTCTGTGACATCACGTTCAGTGACATCACATTCAGGAACATCATAGTGTGAGGCTTTTCTTCCAGCACCTGCGGCCACACAAACACATCTCACACACTAACACACACATCACTAATGTTAATACACACAAACGAGTACAAACACAAGCACATTTACTCGTCACACACCTCTCTCCCTCACTCTCACACACACTAACCCTTACACACTAATGCGCGCGCGCGCACACACACACACACACACACACTAACCCTTACACACTAATGCGCGCGCACACACACACACACACACACACATCACACACATCACACACATCACACACATCACACACATGCACACACTACACCCATGTAGTATTTTAAATGGGGAGACAATGCTTAACACATTATCCACCATTTATGTAGGGTTTCAGCTCTGGTTCAGAGGTTAGTTTTGTTTATTGCGTACACTTTATCAACTACCCATCCAGCGTTTAGTATGATTTAGTGTATCTTACCAATTCTGTTTATCCCGCGGCCGATGACGATAATACAAAATCTGGTATTTACCTAATTATTGGCAAGGTAACGTAAGATCTGGCCAAATGTTTAAACTTTAAAATACATGACCAAGACAACAGTTCTTTATAAAGAAACAAGAATTTATTTGAATTAATCTACGATACATAAAGCTACGCTACTCGAACACACACACACACACACACATACCAACATACCAACAAAACATACCAACAGTTGCAGGGTGAAATTTAAGGAAGTTCATCTAGTACTGTTTACTAGACCAAAGAACGTCACAAGAGCAGAGTCTTGGGTTTAATCTTACGGTTTTAGTTAAGAAACGAGCACCATTTTCAGCAAGGTATGCAGCTTTGTTTGTATACTTGCGTTACGTTTCGTTCTCATGGTTCGCCTCCAGTGAAGGGAATCACGGCGTTGCTGATTGGTTGGTGCTGTGGTTGAAATGACGTCTTTTGGGAAGCCCTTCGGTGAGGCTTGGTTGCCTGGTTACCGATGGCGCGCTCTGGAACTTCTTCTGTGGTTTTCTTCGTTGCAGTGCTGGCACGAGACTCATTGAGAGTTCCCGAAGAGCGGATGACGTCAGCGAAGTCGGTGTAGCGCCCGCAAGGGCAGAAGCCCAAGCGGCGAGCTTGCTTTTTTCAGATGGTCACGATGACGTGAACGACGAAAAAAAACGAAAGAAGGTGTGAAAGAACATGTTTGGACAAGTCCGGACTGCTGTCTGCTGTGTTCTTTGAAAGCCATTTGGAGAACACATGTGTCCTGGGGTCACTGAGATGTACAAAGTGTGACTTGGTGGTTCCCCTCCAACTCGGGGTGAAGCTGTAAAACTGTCCGCTTTGTTTACAGGATCGCCAATTTACACAATGGTTTTAGGTCTAGTTTGAGGCATCTGGTTTTAGTGTAGCTTCAAGCCAGCAAACTTCCTGTCCCATGCCTGGTCAAGATCCTGCAGCTTAGTTTTACAACCTCTCCTTTATGTTCTCGAATGAGATAAGATTATTGGGATGGCACCATGATGTCTGGGGAAGAGGTTCTGGAATGTGCTCGAGTGTTTGCTCTAGTTGGGGGTCATCTCAACCCTACACCCATATTACAAATGTTTACACTCACGCACACACACCACACACACACACATACACACACATACACACACCCCTCTCTCACAATGAATACACACACATCATAGTGTGAGCCTTTTCTTCCAGCACCTGCGGCCTATTGTACACACATACACATCACTAATGTTAACACACACATCACTAATGTTAATACACACAGACTCAAACCATACACACAAACAAGCACATTTACTCGTCACACACAGACTGACACATCTACACGTCACGCACCTCTCTCCCTCACGCTCACACACACTAACCCTTACACACTAATGCGCGCGCGCACACACACGCATGCATGCTGCATGCACACACAAACACACTCATACATCACACACATGCACACATACATACACCCTTATTACAAATGTTTGCACACACACCTCTCACGATGCACACACACATACACACACACACACCCCTCTCTCACGACACACACACACACACACACACACACACACACACACACACACACACACACACACTAATGCACTCAACAAATATTTAGGGCCCAAACTGACATTAGCCCTGTATAGTGTGTGATGTGTGCAGGTTGTGAGGTGCAACCGAGTGGCGATGGCTTTTTCGAGGTCTTAACACACTCGTATAACACATGTTGTGCGGTGCGCCCGGGGTGGGAATTGCACAGGGTGCTTGGGCCCGTCATCGTTGCTTGAAACTATATTTATTATTATTATTATTATTTTACCACATGACCCCTGGGGGTTTCCGTAGGTTCAGGTTTTTATATCACGTGAATCTCTACACTATTAAAAACTGAAATATTGCTAATTGTAAGTCCTGAGATTAAGATGAACATTAATTGGAAGTCAGGAAAACGAGAATCACATCCAAAAGAGAAAGGTAAACTTACCTTGAACACAACAAACTCCAGCTCCAGCCACACCACAGTACCGCTGACTGATCCACAGCGTCTCCAAACACGCATGCGCGGTGTAATTTGAAATTTAAACTAAACTTTCAAAGTAAAACTTACTTAATTTTACTAGGTTTATGTGGAGTGACTATAAAACATTTAAATATTACAAGTAAATACATAATATTTAACTCTTTCCACTGAGATAATTTATTACATGAATTAAATGTGTAGGTATGTAAACTTTTATTTAGGAGATTCTAGCTCTCCTTGAAATTTATTTTTACCATGTAAAAATTATGATGGTTAATTTAACATATTTTACCGCACCACAAAAGTCATTCTTTTCACTGTGTGTACAGTACATCTGGGAAATCTATAGCACTCATGCTAGGTTTTTATGCTTTTTGTTGTTGTTTTTTGTTTGTTTTTTTGTGGCTCTGGCTATTGGCTAGTAGTGTTAACAGCTTTGTCCTTTGATCTTTATCCGTGCTGTTATCTTACACACATACTATACCAGTTTTTTGGAGTGATGGTTTTGAGTGATGGTTTTAGGAGGTATTGAGATTTATGTATGACCAGGTTGACATTGCATTGTAACAAACAGTTTTTAATTTCTTTTTGTGTGACTGGCGTTTTATTATTATTATTTTTTTGTCAGTCAACATACTTTAAGCAGTATTTCGTGTTAACTTTTAACACATCAGCAAAAACCATAACAGTATTTCCACTTCTATAAAATACTCTATATAATATAATATACTGTAACAGATTGTAAAAACACTCAGGGTTCCACATAGATCTTAACCATATACTGTACTGTATATTTAATTATTTACACTTATTTATTTAATCTGCGGGTGGGGTGGGGTAGGGGGGAAATGACATTCATTGAAATAATTACAGTTAATTTGTTTGATGTTTGTATTATTAAACCAGCAATTAAATAAAAATAGTTTTGTTATAAGTTGTTTGTTTGCTTTGCAGTGTAAATTAGCGAGCTGAACATCTACAGTTTTGGTCAAAATTATTCCTACCCTTGATATTTTTTATAGTGTTTTAAGTTGTCTCCTGTGATAAATAGGTTTTATAATACTTTCATAAATTTAATATGTGACAAACAATGAAGAAATAATGAGATGTGATATTTCAACAAATATGACAATTTATGGGGTTTTATTGACAAATATAAAAAAATCACGATGTTCAGAATTATTCATACCTTAATATTACAATGTTTCAATAATTGATAGAAAAGCCTTTGTTCTTAATGACGGCCTGGAAACGCTTCTTGTAGGTCTCCACAAGATCTCTACAGGTTTTCTTTGCGAATATTTCCCCACTCTTCCTTTGCAACAGCCTCCAGTTGTTGGAGAGTGGAAGGTTTCATAGCCCTGACCCGGATCTTCAACTCGCTCCACAAATTCTCAACTTGGGTTCAGGTCAAGGGTCTGACTTAACCACTCAGGAACATTTATGTTGTCGTCCCTGAACCATTGCTTGAACACTCAGAAAGGTGTCAAAACGCACAATACGTCACAGCTTGTTGCGTGTGGCTGTATAGCCGCAAACTGGTCGGAGTGCACCTGCTGACCCCTGTGTATGCCAACACAGGTCTTTAAAGTATATAAAGACCTGTGTTGGCATCCATAACATTAAAACCACATACCTAATATTGTGTATGTCTGTGCTGCCAAAACAGTTTGGACTTGTCAAGGCATGGACTGCACAATGATGGGGTTTTCTGTTTGTAAATTATTGAATTCATGTTGTGCTTTGATGTCAAAAGGGTGTGGCATGCAAATGTACTCCTTTGATTGCTGTGAGGGTTTTAATCTTAGGTGAAGATTTATTTGTGTCTTTTACCAGCAAGATCTACAGGATGAGTAAAAAGTAACTAAGCATTAAAATTTTACATGCAGTTTATTACATAGGAAAATGAAAGCAAATCTTTAAATTTCAATGTTGTTGGACGGCCACTTCTTTAAAAAGGTTAGTGTAAGATAATACAAGCCTTGTAACTTTGATAATCAACAAACAAGAAAGAAACAAAGTGTAAATTAAAAAAAACATATGAGGAGATTAAATTAGTGAATTAGGGCAAATCGACATAATTGAGGGCAAATGGACACAAACAGAAAGAACAAAGTTATCATCAAACTTAAGAATGTGCAAAGTTTTAGGAAATGCCACAAATGTGCACTGTTGTGTAACAGTTCACAATGTAACGTGGCCACATATTGCCCTTTAAAAAATAAAAAATAAAAAAAATACATTTATAAAGGTGGTGATCAAGATGACTGATTGTTTGTGTGTGTTTTGGTGATGTACAAGCTAAATGAACAGGGTGGATGTTAGCACTGTTGCTAAAGCTTATGTACAGGATAGCAATATGACTGACCCAGTTACTCCTAGTTACTGTATGTGCATGCTACTGGTGCTGTGGTAGATTATATGGTAGGCTATACCCGGTATAATCCTGCAGCTGAAATAACATCTATAATAAGTTTGTAAAAAATCTTTTGGACATATTTTTTCTTTGTACAGTACAGACCAAAAGTTTGGACACGCCTTCTCATTCAAATAGTTTGAATTTGTATTATGGCAAGAAAAAAGCAGCTAAGTAAAGAAAAACAAGTGGAAAAATTGGGAAAACTTTGAAAGTGTCCCCAAGTGCAGTCACAAAAACTATCAAGCGCTACAAAGAAACTGGCTCACATGCGGACCGGCCCAGGAAAGGAAGACCAAGAGTCAAATCTGCTGCGGAGGATAAGTTCATCCGAGTCACCAAACTCAGAAATCGCAGGTTAACAGCAGCTCAGATCAGAGAGCAGGTCAATGCCACACAGAGTTCTAGCAGCAGACACGTTTCTAGAACAACTGTTAAGAGGAGACTGTGTGACTCAGGCCTTCGTGGTAGAATATCTGCTAGGAAACCACTGCTAAGGACAGGCAACAAGCAGAAGAGACGCGTTTGGGCTAAAGAACACAAGAAAGAACACAATATAGAAAACTCTTTGAATGAGAAGGTGTGTCCAAACTTTTGGTCTGTACTGTACATATCTGATGAACATTCTGATGCTGATTATAATGGTTCTGCATCTAATGTGGATGTTGTGCAATCAATGCAAGCAGATATGCCGCAGCTTAAGGTAGATTTATTGGCCCTTACAGAACAGGTTTAAACAACTAGGACTAGAAGACTCATGAGAAGAACTAGTCAATTCTGTTTCCTGTGTAATGTACTGCATAGCATCTATGAGAGTCACAAGTCAAGTAGGCTTTATTGTCATTCCAACCATATACAGTTCAGTACACAGTGAAACGAAACAACGTTCCTCCAGGACAAGGTGCTACATACATGCAAACGACATAAATTAACAGACACAACATAAATTAGCAATGCAGATTTTGCATTTTTAAGTTAAACTAAGCTATCAATTTTTATACTAGAAGAGACAATACTAGACAACAGACAACAAAGTGCATGTGCAATTGTGCAAACGAGCTACATGATAACAGAACAACATAACACAACATTGTAACACGTTTCAGTACTGTAATGCCTTTTTTTTAGTGATGAGGTATGTGTTGGGTTAGTGAGAAAAAAAGACTCAGACTCTAGAGGTTATCCCTGACATAACCCCCCCTCAAAGGGCGCAACTCCGGGGTGCCACAGGAGGTCCAGGGTCCAATGTCTGCCCCTCTCAACCAGAGGCTGGCTCTTATGTCCGACGGGCCCAATGGCCTGATGCCCCCGTTGCAATAGGGCGGCGGAGGCAGAAAACGAGCGCCGTCCTTGCTAATGCCGGGCGGTGGAGGCAGAGAAAGTGCGCCGTCCTCTCCGGTGCAGGTCGGGGAAGAAAGAGGAAGCGCGCCGTCCTCAGTGACCCAGTGCGGCGGAGGAAGATGAAGCTCGCCATCCTCATTGACGCAGGGCGGCAGAGAATGATGAAGCTCGCCGTTCATGGTGACGCATGACGGCGGCGGCGGAGGAAGAGGAAGCTTGCTGTCCTCGCTGAAGTGTGGAGGCGAAGGAAGAGGGAGCTCGCTGTCCTCCTCTATGAAGAGCCGCGGCGGAGAAAGAGGAAGCTCGTGGTCCTCGGCGGCGCATGACGGCAGCGGCAGAGGAAGAGGGAGCTCGTGGTCCTCGGCGGCGCATGACGGCGGTGGTGGAGGAAGAATGAGCTCGTGGTCCTCAGCGGCGCATGACGGCGGCGGCGGAAGAAGCTCGCTGTCCTCTTCGCTGAGATACGGCGGCAGCGGAGGAAAGGGAAGCTCGCTGTCCTCTACGACGCATGACGGCGGCGGCGGAGGAAGAAGGAGCTTGTGGTCCTCAGCTGCCCATGACGGCGGGGGAGGAAGGGGAAGCTCGCTGTCTTCGGCTGCCCATGACGGCAGCGGCGGAGGAAGGGGAAGCTCACTGTCCTCGGCGGGTGCTTGCTGTGCTCGGCGACACGGTGCAGCTGCGCGGCAGAAAGAGGAGCTCGCCGTTTTTGTCGTCTCTGCCGAGCTTGCTCTCGTCGTCGAGGCTATACAGCAGATAGAAGAGTTCGCCGTTGTCCTCGCCGAACGGCATGCAGTAAAGCTCACTATCTTCATCGTCGCTGTAGCGAGGGAAAGGAGCTGACGGGTCTGGGTCTTCCTCGCGGCGCAGCTGCATTAGCAGCTCCTGGAGCTCATTTACCTGCTCCTGCATCATTCTCCTTAGCGCACCACCCAACGCTGCTCCAGTCCAGCTGGGAGGCTGCTCCCGGCTGCGCATACTGCCCCCTCGCCGTTCCCTGTAGTCGCTCGCTGTGGGGTGTCCCTTCACCCTGGTCACCGCCGACTCTGGACCTCCTGGTCTCTGCTTTCCGGCCGGTGCGTAGCCTCATGTCACCCCATGCTGCGCCACTCATGAACGGCGTGCGCCGTATCACCAGCCGGCAGCCATCCCAGTTTGGCTGCTCTCTCCGCAGCTCCTCCTGCTCCGCCTTGACCTGCGTCTTCCTGCCTGCTCTCCTTATCCTTTTTCTGCCACGCCGCTTGGGAATCCACTCGATCTCCGCGTCGTCCTCCCAACACGCAAACCCCCCCCCCCCCCCCCCAAAAGAATCTCCCGGGGGAAGGGCTCGTCTGCTATGCCTCTGTTACGATCTACCATTCTGTCACGTTTCGGGGTTCGAGGCATAAACGCAGAGGTCCAGGTTTTAAAGGAAACGGTGTTTATTCAACACAAAACATGGAAATTAACAAAACAAATATACTTTATAAGTAAAACGAAACTAAAATAAGTATAGAGGAAACAGGAGTCACAAATTAAACATGCAGACATTTACGAGGTTAAATTAACAGATGCTAGACAACTCAAAACAACTAAAACAAGCTATTTATAAAGAAACTAATGACCAACTCGGTTCAGGTGAGCGCCCACGTCACCTGACCGAGAGTAAACTGGGAAATGAAGTAAAACAAAACAAACTACAAAACAAAAGACTCAAGGCGCTTGTTAAAATGATAATTTCATAATACTCAGGTTAATAAATAATAAATATGTTACTGATTAAAGAAACTATCAACTATACATAGTTTGGTTAATTCTCATTTAGTGCTAATGGTCACATATCTTTTATTTTATTGTGGTGCTATTGAATTAGCTAGCAACTGCATCAGGAGTTGAGAGTGGCGATGTAACTGCAGCCTCCTGGCCTTATTTTTATGCCATGGATAAGGCTTTAGGTCAAAAGGCATCTATTGCTCCTCCACTGCTAATGGGCTCACTTTTACCTGAAGAATCCACATCCTACCCAGTGCAGCTGAGCCCTCCCAAATTCAGTCTCCCCCCTGCCCCAACTGGTCCTTTTGCCCCTGCACCAGTCAGAGATTACCAGTTCTGGTTCAGCTTCTGTCCCGATAGAAGCTGAACCTACTTTTACTTACGAGAAGTAAAAAAAAAACGTGTAGGTGTTGAAATTCTGGACTTTCTCCGGGAAGAAGCAGCCAGAGAAGATCAAAGAGAAGAAATTCAGAGTTCAATTAACTCAAACAATCTTGAGAAGATATATCTAATTAATAACTATACCACATGTTTTTTTTCAAATTTTTTTTTACTTGTTTGTTTATCCGTTTATTCATCCTATATCCATGTATCTTTCAATCAGCTATCGACTGGCTAGTTATTAGATTTGGACAAAGGTCCCTTTTTTATGTTTTTTCCATTATTATTAATTATTTATATGGTATTGAGAGATAGATGTGTAATTACAAATATATCAGTTATATAAACATATTTCTGAAGAATATTTATTAAGTTGAGCATGGAATTACATTTTTTTAAGAGTAACAAAATAAAAGCAAGTATAATCATACAAAAATGAAGACAAAATAAGATGAAGGCCATAACTGTGTTTTCAGTTTGTTACTCAAACGTTATCTGTGTGTCATGTGTAGTACATTATAAATATTTATGTTCTCGCAACACCATGTGCATCTGCTCAGGAGCTGAAATTAATGTAGCAAGTTGTTCTCGCCATGATGATCTCACCCTTTCTTCCACATGTCCATATCTTCTGGTGGATTCAATTACAGCTTTATCCATAATATCCCCCACTCCCAAGCAGATATTGTGAAGCATTGCACAGGCAATGACCACCTTGGGGACAATCAGATTTAGTTACAAAATCCTACCAAAAGTGGTCTCTGTACTGCACCTGGCCCTTGAATGGTAGCTGTTAAAAAGTGCTTGGAT
The DNA here is from genome assembly GCA_011419295.1 of Clarias macrocephalus. Taxonomy (NCBI): domain Eukaryota; kingdom Metazoa; phylum Chordata; class Actinopteri; order Siluriformes; family Clariidae; genus Clarias; species Clarias macrocephalus. The sequence goes on from JAAGKR010008322.1 coordinate 29,597, forward strand.
TGGGTCCTGTATTGGCTCCCTGTATGGTGTGATGATGGTAATCGGCTTCTGTGCAAGGGTATCCTCCATCACCAAGCAGAAAATGGTCAGCAGCTGCATACACTGCAGACCTGAAAAGTGGACTGCAGCGCAGAATCCTGGCATTGTGTGCTGACCCAGGGTAACCACAAAAGACATCTGCCAGTGTGGTCACAGACAACTTGCAGCACCACAGAGTAAAACAGTTTTCTGTTGAAGTAACAGATGGGACTACGCACTGGGGCTTTTAATCTCTTCTTCAATCGTCTTCTGTTGTTGGGAGCCTAATGGTGTGGCCATGGTACTGCAGGAGAGATGTCATAACCTCCCTGGTGGACTGAAACACCGTGATCTTGGAACTCTGTATGAAGTTCCACAAGCTAACCAGAAGATGAATGCAACCACCTTAATAGTTTGACATAGCCATGGTGTTGCTCTTCATGCAGCAACTTTATGAGGGCATTCAGGGCCTAATGGCACAGGTCAGATTCCCCCTTCAAATTTAAATTGGAGGATGGCCACAGTTGGGTTTATTTGGCTCTAACTCCTGGCATTTACAGCCAAAAATTGACTGGAAATCTGAACATTTAATATACATGAATCAGTATTTGTATTTCAGGCTATAAATGTCAGGAGTTACGGCCAAATAAATCTGATATTGTTCAAAATCAATCAATACATCTTGTAAATTAATCAAATTATTAATTTACATATGACACACATTTAAATAGTATATGCTTTATTATTGTATAAAAAATTTTTCAATACATTGCCGATATTTAAATTCAGTTGTACGAAATTCCCACAGCAGCAGCAAAAAATATCCAAGGTGCTTATGTTACCAGAGTAACAAGGGAGGAAGTGACATCCCCGCTGGTGATATTGTAACGTGTTCAGAATGGTGGAATTTTTTTGAGGGAAGTTCACGTGAGGGATCACCCTGTGCAGTACACTTTGGAATGGAATGCACGGAAAGAAGAGAAAATTGAATGGAATGAAAATTTGTGTCTTGCTGGAGCGTGAAAAAAATGGATCTCGAAAAAAGATTTATATATTTAACATCAATATTATTATCAAGGATGACATCATATTAAAAGAACACTAACATTTTTTTTATTTTATTTTTAATCAAGGAATCCTTAATATTATATACTAAGACTATTATATACACTCACCTAAAGGATTATTAGGAACACCTGTTCAATTTCTCATTAATGCAATTATCTAATCAACCAATCACATGGCAGTTGCTTCAACGCATTTAGGGGTGTGATCCTGGTCAAGACAATCTCCTGAAAGAAAGGTAATTTAAGCAATTTAAAGCGTGGCATGGTTGTTGGTGCCAGATGGGCCGGACTAAATATTTCACAATCTGCTCAGTTACCGGGATTTTCACGCACAACCATTTCTAGAGTTTACAAAGAATGGTCTGAAAAGGGAAAAATACCAGTATGCGGCAGTCCTGTGGGCGAAAATGCCTTGTTGATGCTAGAGGTCAGAGGAGAATGGGCCGACTGATTCAAGCTGATAGAAGAGCAACTTTGACTGAAATAACCACTCGTTACCACCTGAGGTATGCAGCAAAGCATTTGTGAAGCCACAACATGGACAACCTTAAGGCGGATGGGCTACAACAGCAGAAAACCCCACCGGGTACCACTCATCTCCACTACAAATAGGAAAAAGAGGCTACAATTTGCACGAGCTCACCAAAATTGGACAGTTGAAGACTGGAAAAATGTTGCCTGGTCTGATGAGTCTTGATTTCTGTTGAGACATTCAAGTAGTAGAGTCAGAATTTGGCATAAACAGAATGAGAACATGGATCCATCATGCCTTGTTACCATTATGCAGGCTGCTGGTGGTGGTGTAATGGTGTGGGGGATCTTTTCTTGGCACACTTTAGGCCCCTTAGTGCCAATTGGGCATCGTTTAAATGCCACGGCCTACCTGAGCATTGTTTCTGACCATGTCCATCCCTTTATGACCACCATGTACCCATCCTCTGATGGCTACTTCCAGCAGGATAATGCACCATGTCACAAAGCTCGAATCATTTCAAATTGGTTTCTTGAACATGACAATGAGTTCACTGTACTAAAATGGCCCCCACAGTCACCAGATCTCAACCCAATAGAGCATCTTTGGGATGTGGTGGAACGGGAGCTTCGTGCCCTGGATGTGCATCCCACAAATCTCCATCAACTGCAAGATGCTCTCCTATCAATACGGGCCAACGTTTC
>JAAGKR010008323.1:0-13200 GCA_011419295.1 Clarias macrocephalus
ACAGTAGACCAATTAAATTGCCTATATTGTAAAAACTCTAACTAGACAAATATTGAATTAATTAATATTGGATTGTTGGCCCAACGTCTCACAGTGGTATTTGTTGACACAACAGGTAACACTGAGTACCGAAAACTTTGAAGACGCAGACTGGAGAAACTAAAAAAATCAAGTTGGGCCAGAAATTTACCTTTGCTTAGATGCAATCACAGGATTGTATAATCGTAGCATCTATGAGCGTTATATCTGTTAAATTGTTTGTATGAAAACCGAATTGAGTAAATCCCCGGTAAATTTAAAACATCACTCCAAACACATAGTTACCCCTGAGAATGACAAAGTAAAACTGTTGATAATATCGAACCCTTTTGAATATGAAACAATATAGGCTTAACTCATCATTAGAATTCCATAAACAGCCTGTTTACACACTCCGGTACTATAAAGCCTTATTCATATCTGTAATTCTCATCAGAACTTTATATTGTATAAAATTTATTAAACTTTGTCTTTACAAGATCTTGTTTTCTTTAACCAGAGCTCTGCTGAGGACGATTGGGTCAGAAGGGTGACAGTTGGCCTTTTGGAACTGCGGGAGGAATGTGAACAAGCTGTTGAAGTTGCTCTGGTGTTGGAGGGGACTGTAATCTTTGAGGGCCTGGGTGACTATGCAGCAGCTTTAGGAGTGATGTTCCGTCAGGTCTGTGCTCTGAATTCCAAAGGAACTGGATGTACACCTACAGAATAAAGCCATCCAAACCATTTTTATTGGACTTGGAGAGACATGCTCCTGTCAGATTCACATGTTAAGGAACAAACTCTTTTATTGTGTCTGAAACATTTTGAAAAAAATAACAAAAACTGTTTTTTTAATGGTTATGATATTGTAATATAAAATAATCAGCATCTGGTGTTCTCCGGGTATTTTATGACTTTTAAGCAAAATAGAACATGTATTTTCCTGGTTTTCGATAAATTAAGTTTTTAAGCAATGTTTGTGTGTTTTAATTGTTGGGGTATTGCTAGGCCAATTGTTTTTTTTATAGAAACCAGTTACATCAATGGGCTGCAATGGGAGACAACCTACTTTTTTGAGGAGATGAAAAGTCAAACCTAGAGAAAATAAGAAATTGAGCCCACAAATTATATTACTTGAGCTGACATAAATATTTGAATTACGAATTGAGTCAACTTAAGATTTTAAACTGGATGCACATTGTGTCAACTAAACAGCAATGTAAACCATTTTGTTTGGCCAGCAAATTTCTCTAAAAGTTCAGTAAACTTAAAAAAAAGCTGTATGAGGCGCCTTATTTATTTATTTATTTATTTATTTACAGTGTGGAGCTACTGTGTAACTATAGCTTGATTTCACGGTGCATGTAAATGTACTGACTGTTTCTATGAGCCTACAGTACATGCTAGCACACAGTAACTAAGAATTTTTTTTTTTCTGGTGCTTGAACCCCTGACCTTTTGATCAGTGGCTTAGCAATTGAGCCACCACTCCCCATGACTATTTTAAAGGCCCACGTCTAGAAAAAAAAATCTCAGTGGCAATTAGGAAGCTCAATTTCGGTATTAGAGAATGTAGGATTCAAAAACACATACAGTATAGAGCTACAGTACAGAGAGCTCAGCACACAGCACTCAGCAAGCTCACAAGAGAATGGGAGAAATAGGCTTGAGACAGGCCACCAATGTGAAGTGAAAGTTAGACAAGGTTCATTTTGTTACATTCTCATACCCAGCTTTTGTCTTGCTACTGTATATGCTGAAAGGGATCTGAATGGATCACAAATAATGAGCTAGTTGTAAGGTTCACGTATTATACATAACAATGTTGAATGTTTTAAGTCATTAATAATGGATACCCAAAACACATATAAACTACTGTATACAGAGGGGCCCAAAAATGTATACGCACTTTAACAGTTGTTATCTACGGGTCTTTTTAAAACTTTCATTGAATTATGGCAGCAATGTGTGGTGTATTATGTTTCCTATAAAGATGTCAGTAGTCGCACCATCATTGATGCCATTATGTGACATCATAAGAGAGTCATATATTTTTCATGTTGAAGTGGGTATAAAATTTTTTGGGCCCTTCTGTATATGAAAATGTACAGTAACTTGCTGAGATTCTGTCATATCAAAAACAGTGGCCCTATCATTGCACACTAGTGTATTAGCTTCATAGTTACTTTGTGCTTCTAAATAATGAGAAGGTTTTGTAAAAGTTTCTACAAAACTACGACCATTATTTCAGTCTTACTGCACTTCGTATTTATGTCTCATTAACTCTGCACACATTGCTCAAGAGTAACAGAGCTCTAAGAGAACTAAATTAAAGTCCATATTTATTTCAATGTGTGACCACACCTCCAGAGAAAATTGTACAAATCTCTCTCTATGGGTAAACCAGAGAGTTGTTTTCATTATTTAAGGACAAATAACCTTCAGGTCAAAGCCTAAACACACTGCTGTAAAAAAAAAAATAAGCAGGTTTGTGTTTATGGTGCATGGGCATGTGACTGATGGCAAGAAGACGATCATTGTGATCTTGTCCTCATGGCAGACTATCATTAGTTGAGAAAGCAGTTCATTTCACTTCATCCCATTTGGGGTTTCTAACTGAGATCCTGGCATGAGTCACTAGTGAACAGAGGGAGAAAAGTGAAGAGGGTCGCCTGTTATGTACTTATTTTGGTAACACAAGCACACACACACACACACACACAGAACACGCATACTTGGCATTTGGTATTTTTTATATATTGACATCTTATTTTTCATATGCACATATTTATTTATTTTCATTTTCATTTTCATCCTTGCATGGACATACAGTGTGTGTGTGTGTGTGTGTGTGTGTGTGTGTGTGTGTGTGTGTGTGTGTGTGTGTGTGTGTGCGTGTGTGCGCGTGTGTGTGTGTGCGTGTGTGCGTGTAGGTGTGCGTGTGCGTGTGCGTGTGTGTGTGTGCGTGTGCGTGTGCGTGTGTGTGTGTGTGTGTGTGTGTGTGTGTGTGTGTGTGTGTGTGTGTGTGTGTGTGTGTGTGCGTGTGTGCGCGTGTGTGTGTGTGCGTGTGTGCGTGTAGGTGTGCGTGTGCGTGTGCGTGTGTGTGTGTGCGTGTGCGTGTGCGTGTGTGTGTGTGTGTGTGTGTGTGTGTGTGTGTGTGTGTGTGTGTGTGTGTGTGTGTGTGTGCGTGTGTGCGCGTGTGTGTGTGTGCGTGTGTGCGTGTAGGTGTGCGTGTGCGTGTGCGTGTGTGTGTGTGCGTGTGCGTGTGCGTGTGTGTGTGTGTGTGTGTGTGTGTGTGTGTGTGTGTGTGTGTGTGTGTGTGTGTGTGTGTGCGTGTGTGCGCGTGTGTGTGTGTGCGTGTGTGCGTGTAGGTGTGCGTGTGCGTGTGCGTGTGTGTGTGTGCGTGTGCGTGTGCGTGTGTGTGTGTGTGTGTGTGTGTGTGTGTGTGTGTGTGTGTGTGTGAGTGTATGTGTGAGTGTGTGTGTGTGTGTGTGAGTGTGTGTTTTTCAGGCAAGCTCCACTGAGTTAATAAATGAGATTTGCTCTGGGAATCCAGGGCCAGTTCAGTAATGAGACGCAGCCTTGCACAGCCATGCTCCCTGCTACCCTTTCTCTTACTCCTCTAGCTTTACTCTATCCTTCGTTCTCTCTGTCCAGCTGTTACAGTGTACTACAGTTTTTCAGACTTAACTACGAATATTCAGAAATAATATATAATAATAGTAAAAAAGAAGCAGAAGAAGAGGAATATCGCACTTTTTTCACGTTTTATATTTGACATATTTGACATTGAGGTGCTACTTAAAATCCCATGATCTGAATGTATCTAATGAAAATCTCTTTTGACCTACATAGTCATCCACTATAGACTGGGATTTCTATAGCTGGATTACTGAAGTAGATTTGATGATATCATTAAAAAGGGCACAGAAAGCAGGAGAGCAATATAATCACCCAGCAATGTAATCACTTTACAATGGCTGAGCAAGCACGGTGCACCACCAGCAAACAGGCCGGACTGTCTTGGGGCAAAATGAAAGAAGTGATTGTTATCATTAGAATGTATTGACCCATATTGACTTATTGAAAGCAATTTCATTTCATGTGAGCTGATATATAATATAATATATTATAGTCATGATAATGGCTTAAAATCAATGCTTTAGTGATTAAAATGCTATGTTTTGATGTGATTGGTTGGAAGACATTCTCATTGTTGTTTTTGTTATTCAACAATGAGCAACTGCCATAGCATTTTAGAAAACACACCAATCTTGCCTGCACAGAACACCAGGATAAAATATAATGCAGCCATTGTGCTCACAGAACATCAGTGCCCAATGTCACAATTATTCTTTTGGATAAATTGCAATTGCAAAATTTACATTGCAAATGGCATAATGGTTACATCCCAAAATCCCAAAATCCAATAAAAAAAAATCTTCCCTAACTTTTGAAGGGTTACCTCCAGTTTTCTTCCACCTACAAAACACTGTTGAAAGACGGATTGCTTATAATTAATTGTCCCTGAAAATGAAATGTGTGTGTGTGTGTGTGTGTGTGTGTGTGTGTGTGTGTGTGTGTGTGTGTGTGTGTGTGTGTGTGTGTGTGTGTGTGTGTGTGTGTGTGTGTGTGTGTGTGAAATTCGTCCTCCAAGCGTTATACCTCTATCTCACCTATGCGGTTTGACTCGAGGTGAGAAGAGGCGTGAGAGCCGCCGCGAGTGACCGCCGAAAATTCTGCAAGAAAGACGGGGGAAAAGATGGAAACGTAAGCACAGCGCCAAAACTCGCAGTGAATCATGATGAACCGTACTTACGGCCACCTCGCGAAACCCCGTAGGTGAGATGGGGGTATTAGTAGTTAACAGATTATGGGCCAAACACGCTGAGTGATGATGATAGAATAATTATAAAGGTCTTTACTAAAACAACATGCATGAGGAATCACAAAGAAGTTTTCATTTTCTGCAATTGAAAAGTACTCTAACTAGTTAGTTTTATCAGAAAGTAACGCAGTAATGTAACTGACTACTTTATAATGACAGTAATTTTGTAATGTAATTAGTTACTTTAAAAAGTAACATCCCCCAACATTGTTTATGAGTAATAAACTACAATAACCATCCAGGGCATGCTTCTTTCTTTTTTTTTTTTTTTTTTTGTAACTGGCTGCTGTTTGAAGAGAACTCATTCCACATTGCTTGTCATACTTCATCTACTTCCTCATCTCTCTCACCATTTCTCACAGGTGAATGCGTATTTCCGATTTGGCTGAACTCCGACCTCACAGCGTTTTCTCTCTCTCTCTCTCTCTCTCTCTCTCTCTCTCTCTCTCTCTCTCTCTCTCTCTCTCTCTCTCTCTCTCTCTCACTGGCCCAGCCCAACGATGGCTAAGCCATTACAGTAATTAACTGAGAAAGACAGAGGGGGAAGGAAAAGTAGGGGGTTCTTTTTTTTTTGCAGAGGCAGCAGCTTCAGCGTGGAGCCGCCTTCAGTTAATCCCTGACTCACATCCATTACGGATGACTGTGAGGTGCAGGTCCGGTAATAATCTAGCAAAGAGCCAAGATACACCCCCATTCATAAGTACAGAACCAATAGAAAAACAGAGCTCAAACACAGTTGAGTTAAGAGACGTTAAGAGAAGATATTATAAAAGATGATAAAAAGTTGGAGAGTTGTAAGAGACGTATATGTTTAAAGATGACACACTGTACGTCTTTGAAACCTCCTCATCACTCAGTAAGCCCATAGAGCTCAATAGAGATGATGGAGGTTACATAGTATACAGTGCAACTATAACAGAATATTCAAACATCCCCGCAACAGTAGGTATACATCCATAACATTCAGTCGCAGGGAAATAAAAAAGTGGCCCTGATAACAAGGCCAAGAGAAAACATGCTGAACTCCTAAAGAATCTACACTGCTCAATCATCCATCTTATCAATTCAATTCCATTACATTTCACCCTCTTCCTCAGCTATTCCGCCTTTCTCTTCATTAATTTACTGAAATCTTTGAGAGGTTTTTTTTTTTTTTCTGCTGAGTGGCCTTGGCGTTGCTGACTAACAGAAATGGGAGCGGTAGAAAAAGTGCGAGAGCGTTGCCCTGTTCTTTCAGCCCAACCGGAGACGTCGATAAAGCAGTGACAGCTCTGGCTGAGCTTGCCTCTGACTTCACAGAGAGAGAGAGAGAGAGAGAGAGAGAGAGAGAGAGAGAGAGAGAGAGAGAGGTGCATACAGAAACCCTGTGGAGACATATGTGGACACAACACATCAACTATCATCATGGCTTTTCTATCAGAAACTTTAATTGATATGTAGATTTGTCTGGCATATTTTTGAACCAGGTGACATGTTACCCAATCCCCCTTCACACACAAACACACAAAGAGACACAAACCAGGCACCAAGCTCATGTAATTTCACGGGCAAACAATCAAAGAAAAAGCCTGCTTTGTGCCTGAAAAACAAATGCTCATTTTACAATTAAGGAGAAAAAAAAAAAGAGAAATGAAAAATCTTTGATAAGGGCTGCCAGAATCTACTTAATGAGCAATAACACAGAGCTTTTACCTCACCATCTCATTAACATTGAGGATTGCAGCTGATGCAGTTTATACAGTACAGTATGTGCATGCTGCCCAATCCCAGAAAACACATCCTGCCAGCTTTCTTCTCACCAGCTCCCTGAGGTTATTCCCTACGTTTGCTCAATCAGAGCTTACTGAAAGACACAAAAAAAAAAAGGAAAAAAAAGTGTTAAATTAACCTGAGTGGGATTTCCTTTGGCAGCTTTCACAAAGACTTGGCTTCAGTCCATCATTCAATAAAATGATCTCCCCACTGTAATGTTTCAAGTCAATACATCATGTGCATATATCATATTCCTTTCCTCTGTTTTTTTTTTTTGTTGTTGTTGTTATTCTTTTCATTCCACCATCAGTTCTTTTCTAAAAGACTTCAGTCTTTATTCCCTTAATTTATCTGTTGTGGCAAATGCCCTGCCATTAATTTCCTCTATTTTACACAGCCTGGAGAAGGGGCTGCCAAGTTTTGAATTATATGATTGGATCTTTCAGATACATGCTATACAAATTTAGATGAATGATGAATCTCTGAGCACCTGGAGGAAAAACTGAGTCAGTATTATGTTAGACTGTTGTGCTTTTACTGCGGCATGGTGGTTTAATAATTAGCACTGTGCTTGGTGGGTTTCCTCCAGGCACTCTGGTTTTCTTAAACAGTCCAAAGGTATGAAGATTAAGCCAACTGCCATGTCCCAATTGCGTATGTGTGAGGCATGAGGCTGAACCAATGCTGAACTGCGATGGATTCAGCCTCATACCCCGAGTCTCAGGAAATAGCCTGCAGACCCCCTGTGACTCTCCACAGGAGTGAGTGAGTTTTGTGTTTTCTTCTCTCCCTTTGTTTTAACAAGCATATACCCATGCATAATAGATACTTCTTCTAATCTCCTAACAAATCTACAACAAAAAATTAGTCAAATGTTTAATATTCCACCTCAAACACCATTTTGGTCATTAAATATACTACAAAATGCTCTACATTTTAGAATGCCAAAAGCTTTCTCTACATACACAAACTCTGTTAATCTAAATCATATCAAATCATACAAGAGACAATATGGAATCTGTTGTTTAATTGATATCTATTCTTAATCATTTATTTATATCCAACAGCAATGGCTTTCATCCAAAAAATATTAGAAAATAATACGCTCAACTGAAGAAAGAGACTACAGAAAAACACAATCTTCAGCATTGCCCACATGTTCTCATTCACATCAAATTTTCCTGGATGTCGTCTCTTGTTATACACCTTGAAAATGAAACACTTGGCATGCCTTAACCACTTCTGGCAGTCTTCAGCTGAGAAGTCGCTGCAGATGGCAACCGTTGCATCCAGGAGGCTGTATGATCATTGGTCATGTGGCCAATGATCATGCACATTCAACCTCCAGGCAGAAAAAAAAAATCTCATTAGGGTTGAGGGTAAAGCAAGTAGGGGGAGGAGAAGAAAAAATCATTGTTAGATGGGCTGTAAACCAGTTTGTGATGTGAATAGTGGAATGTTAGGGTATATGGTTTCATATAGTCACAAACATCCTCATGTTTCCTCTGCCTGCTTCTCACCAAGCAGATATTGTTGGAGGTCATCGAAAAACAGCGACCAATCTGGCATTTTTGCTGGACCACACCAGCAGACAGTGACCATGTCCTCAGTGGCATGTGCTTGGTCTTCACTCAGGAGTCTTAGAGGGAGACATTGTATTATTTAGAGGAAAAAAAATACAACAAACACAATTCAGCCATATCATTAAAACCATTATCATTAAAACCACCTACTGTAGGTTTTGGTTTCTCTCGTACAACCGATGCATACTGTAGTTCTGGAGGTCCTTTGGGGCTGTATTGTGTTGTCTTGCACCTACTGGGATTAGTGTATTATACTGAGATTATTAACCTTATGCAATGTGATGACTTTTATTTTCATCCAGATTTGCATTAATCTTCGACCAAAATCTTACATTTAAGATACATCCTTCACATCCTTATTTTGTGGCACATTCTTTAGAGTAGCCAATTCAATGATCTCTCATGTCCCCAGTCTATCACAATTTATGTCTGATTAATTTTGCCATTTTTGTTTTAAAATCTGTTATGAGGTTATGAGGAAAAATAAACATACATTCATTTTAAAAGCATACAGTCATTCAGTATATTCAGTACATTCATTTTTTTTTTTTTTTTTTTTTTTTGCCACATACAGTAAGTGTTGCTGAACCTAGACCTGACCAACTGAAGTAACCCCAGATTATAACACAGTATCCAGAGGGCACATACAGTGAGCATTATGCAGGATTGGTGCATCGCTTCATCCACTTTCAATTATCCTGATGCGACCATCTTCCACACTGTTATTTGTTTTAGTATTTACTGCATTCGTTTTTTTCTCAATAAAAAATTTGTTTCTTTCTTTTCTTTTTTAGTATTATGTTGTAAACCACTATAAGCTGCATTTTAAATTTATAATATGTGTTATATTACATTGCTTACTGATTATTATTATTATTACTATTAGGGCTCAAGCACTATGACATTAGCCCTATGTCATCATAGTGTGGAGGTCCCTTTTGTTATTCTGAGGATTTTTTTTCCCCACTATCTGGGGCTTTTGGGGGGTATTACCAGGCTCAAAACTCAGACAACAACAACAAATAATAAACAAACAAACAAACAAATAAACAAACAAATTATTATTATTATTATTATTATTATTATTATTATTATTATTATTGTTGTTGTTGTTGTTGTTGTTGTTTGTTTGTTTGTTATTTTGTTTGTTTGCTTGTTTGTTTATTATTTGTTGTTGTTGTCTTCAATCAAGACTAATGGTTCAAATTTATTGGGAAGTAAGATTTCACAGTGCTTCTAACCCCAAAATTAGGGGACTGAATGGAAGATTTTACACACTACCCATTTCTCCAATTTCTAGATTTTTCCGAAATTTACTGGCAACCTGGGTTACTAGTAAAATACGGTAAAAGTAATCACTTGTATTAAATATTCACAGTTAAGTACTGTAAAATCTTACACCTATAATACAAGAAATGCAAAATCTAATACATTTCCTTTTTTGGTTATGCATGATACAACCCTGCTGAAAGCTGATGGGAAAATCTAAATAATAAGGTATGAGGGGAATGGAAAGGAGAAGTTGAGAATGCAATTTTCTGCTGTGTTCACTAACTGAGTTGCATCAGTTCTTCTCTTTCAGAGCGCTGCTCAGAAGGTTAGATGAATTGATACAGATTTATGCACACATAAACAGAATGAAAACACATGTATACACTTGCCAAATGCCTTTATCTTCATCCATCTGTTATTGTCAAACACACACAGTAACAAAAAGATTCAGACACTTTGATGCATGTGCCAGATCTTTACAGATCAAGGCACAAGTAATAAAAAAAAAAATGGTGTTTTATATCAACTACCAAACGGCACAAAATTGGAAGTGATGTTGGGTGTGCAATTTCAAAAAATGAGCAGATGTCCACCTTCTGTCTTTAAGAGCTGTGTACTTACTGGGCCAAAGCAATCAGATAGAGGACGCAGATGGTGGTGTGTCCAGATGTAGTGGCCCTGTGCTATCCAAAATGATGCTCCCTGGCAAAACATCAACTCCCTCTGACTATCTCACTGGCAAGCAGATAAACCCAGTTGTGCTGACAAGGGAAGCAACCATGAGATTACAGGTTTGGATACAAGCCAAAGCTACAATAAGGTGTCTTGTCCATAAACTCGAGGTGTCATGTGTCTTCCCTTTAGTTGAACTTGTCACTTGGCTTATTGCACCACTTGATGATGGGATCAATAGTTATAATTATTCCACAATGGAGAAACAAAAAAATTAGCATTTGTACCTGGAGTTGTACTTTGGCAATTAATTGCATTCCATTCCAATTTGCTGGTACATAGACAGAGACATACATTTTAGGTCAGGACATGTTGGCGGACAATTGGCTTAATCAACTCCTGTATGCCCTTTTCACCACAGCTGCTACTGCGGATGACAGATTATGCAAAAGTCTTGCTAATTGCCTCCTTGTGGCTAAACTCATGGTGTTGCTGATGGGCTCAGACCACACCTGTTCTTCAAAACTGTAGGCTGTGCATCCTGGCAACAACAACATATCGGGCATGTTTACAAAGTGAAAATGATTATTATCTAGCTGGTGGCTGAATAGATTGGAAACCATGGCTGACCTTGTGAGACCGTTTTCAGAGGTTTATCACATGGCCTACAGTATTGTCTCTTATTTCATCAATGACAACATCTTGCACTCCTCCCCCCTTCTCATTCCCCCTTTCCCTGGACCAGCTAATCCTTTATATGACACATCTTCCCCCTTGTTTAGATATATATTTTTCTATCCTAAGCAGCTTTTTGTGCTTCGGCAACCATCACATACTGTAGGGCTTCCACGGTTTAAAGTTAGATTAGCATATACAGTAGGTTAAAGAAAGTTGTTGTTATTAATTTTGTACATTTGCAACTCAGGCAAATTATGCTTGCTATCTACTTTAACCAAAATGTATAGACTAAGTGTTGCACACAGTGTAGTGGGTTTTATTAACTTTGATTTTCATCTTCAATATACTGTAGAATGGTGTTGACACTATGCCTGAGTCTACTGTCTGGACAGAAGCTTTGTCAGGTCTAGTTGACAACTGGAGGATTGCCAGGACACCCTGTTCACTCTGGTTGACAGCAACAGCTGGAGGATGTAATTGACATAGCTCAGAACATTTGTAGATTACCCTCATGAGGTCAAGATCCTGATCACAGGGTTTTAATAAACTCAGGTATAGTATTTGAGTTAAAGACTTTTAATGATTTATAATGCTCCTTCACACAGATAGTTGTTCGGTTGAGTATAATAAGATGTAATAGTTTAGGGGCATTGCCAAATTTGCCAGACTAGCCTTTGAGGATGTATGTACAAAAAGGAAATCAGAAAGTCATAAACAGTTAAACACCACAAATAAATGCTCACATTTTCTGGGAAACAATTAGCTATTTCTCAGAAATAAACAATATCTGTCTCTGTCTCTCTCTCTCCGCACACACACTGGGATGAAGGAAACAACCCGGACAAGCTTTCATCTGTTGTTTCTTCTATCCAAATTCAATTAACATGTAGTCCTGGCAAAAGAGTTCCGTCGGCTCTAAAAGCCCAAAGCTGGGCCTGGATCCCAAAAAGCAGTTACATTATACAACCAGCATAAATACAAATGGATTTTACTGAGCTGGGCCCTCTCAGGATTATCCCATGTATATTTCATGTGTTTACTTGGAGGCTGAATGACCAGAAAAGAGGCAGCAGAGATACTTCAAAGGCTTCTGTTATATCGACAGCAACAAAAATGAATGTTCGACTTGGACTGCATGTCTCTGGGGTTTTGACCCCAATCCATGCTTTGCAAGACCTAGTTTAACTTATACATTTAACCTATACATAATATAAGCTCAAAGGTTTCTAACTCCATGGTGATTCCTGATTTTTATTCCTTTCTACATTTTAAAGCAGTGCTGAAGGCGTCCAAAATATGCAATAATCGCCTTTGAACAGTTAATGTTGAGATGAGTCTGCTACTCATGATACGTAAAGCCTTCATAACAGCTCTAATCCGAGGTGCTCTTAATTGGTGATTTTTTTTAGACTGATAACCGAATTTCAACTCTGCAGCAGAGATAAGTTTTATCCTGGGATGTCCTTCATGAGAGCCAGTTTCATCATGGTGCTTGATGGCGTTTGCAAATGCACTTTACAAATGATGTGCTTTATGCAATAATGACTTTACTTTATGCAAATGACAATACTGTTCTTGCAAGAAGGAGGTCCAGAAAGGCTGACCTCCGTGTCTTAAAATAACAACTGATTCCGTATGTGTTATTTCATAGTTTTGAAATTCCCATTATTGTTGTAGAAAATACATCACTAAACAAAAACAAAGAAATTTGCAATTGATCCCAAACTTTTGAGCAACAGTGCATCTATCTATCTATCTATCTATCTATCTATATATATACACACACACACACACACTCAGTATCGATTCCCATTTAACAAGGAAGTGACTCTAGCGTTCCCTAGATGCCCCTTCCCTGTCTGGAACGTTTATTTATCTGACATGTTCACTGCTGTTCGACAGCCTGTTTTGAAGGTATTGAATTTTAGTTTTTGCCTTTCATGAAGTGATATTTTTGTAGAAATGAATAATTATAGTTTACAAAGAATTTGTAAATAATATTTGTTTTACAGACATTGTTGCAGTTCTTTGTGATTCATTGCAAAGAACGTCTCGGGTTACTTGGCTGTAACCCTGTTCCCTGATAAAGCGGGAACGAGATGCTGCGTGAAAACGCTATGGGAACATCTCTTTGTTGCCCGGTTGTGAAGCCTGTGCATGTCAAACCCGCCGAATACCTTCGGCTTATAACCTGTGCCAGGCATGACGTCACCGAATAAGGTGCACCTGCAGGTTATAAATAGGAGTGAACCGGAAACATCCTCAGGTCAATTTTGTCTGAAGGACGTCCAGGCACGCCAGCAGTGCGGCATCGGAACGCAGCATCTCGTTCCCGCT
>JAAGKR010008323.1:13220-31855 GCA_011419295.1 Clarias macrocephalus
ATATATATATATATATATATATATATATATATATATATATACACACACACACACACTCAGTATCGATCCCCATTTAACAAGGAAGTGACTCTAGCGTTCCCTAGATGCCCCTTCCCTGTCTGGAACGTTTATTTATCTGACATGTTCACTGCTGTTCGACAGCCTGTTTTGAAGGTATTGAATTTTAGTTTTTGCCTTTCATGAAGTGATATTTTTGTAGAAATGAAGGTATTCGGCGGGTTTGACATGCACAGGCTTCACAACCGGGCAACAAAGAGATGTTCCCATAGCGTTTTCACGCAGCATTGAGTGTAGCTTTTGAAAGGGAACTGCAATTAGACCCACAAAACTACATTTAATTTGTTTTCATTTATTCAGGTATACTCATTTATTACAATTAGCTTGATTAAAGAAAGTCATTGGATTGGGTAACAGTTCACATGTTTTTAAACACATGGGAAATGCATTTGTTTACAATGTTTTGACACTGTCAAAAAGCAGAACACATTAGCTATTAATCCAAATTTACAAAAAAAGACTAAAGGACTTAAAAATGCATGAAGTGTGCAAACATTTGACTTAGGTCAGTAATTTAGTATAACAACAATAAACACCTCAGCCTTCTGAAGAATGCATACTGTATATAATTCATTTTGCTGCCATACTATACCTTGTCTTCTTAAAGGAAAGGGTCACTGCAAATCAGCAAACCAGTACGAATTAATCTGAATAGACTTCATCCAATGCTGAAATATGTCTGGTCAATGGGAGTGGACTCTTGCATGATGACCCTGCCTCCCCCCAATCCTCAGGACATAAGAGATCTCCGAATAATTTCAGAAGTATTAAAATGAATCAATTAATTACCATGGTGTTTGCAGGCAGCAGATTTTCACACCAGTTGCTATTGTGTGGGCTGATAAAGCAGGATGCAAGTGTAGAGGCTCTTTTATTCGAAAGACTCTCGCAATTGTAATCAAAGGCCAAAAAACAGAATGACCCGGAAACAGAAAAAGCTGCGAATTTTAGACGATAATGCATAAGTAGATCTGCACAGTTATTTAATAAACAGCAAGATATACATAGAAACTAATTAAGCTCAGAAAAAAAAGTGCAAAAATCAGGGAAACAAACCAGTGATGTGTTAAGAGCGAAGACAGGACCATCATCGAAAAACAAAGGCACATGGAAAAACTAACCAAAGCTAATTTAACTTAAGCCACAGAGAAAACTATATTTGAGGCTTCCCCAAACAATGCGTCTGTGCATAAAGCAATGTTCATGATGACATGTTTTGCACAGGGGGAAATTGAAGAACTCAAGGCACCTAGAAGGACAACTGTCTACCATCATACAAGCCGAATTCAGGAAAAGTTGGGAAGTTTTTCATTTTTTATTTTAATAAAATATAAAAGGCTTTCAAATCACATGAGCCAATATTTTATTCATAATATAACATAGAGGACATAAACAGAAAAAAAAACTGAAAAAATGGACACTTTTTATCCACTAAATGAGGATACAGGTCTCAAACAACAATGCAACAACAGGCAACAATGTCATGTCCTGAGGGCCAAGATTCATTTAAAATGGACTGTTTCTAAGTGGAAAATTGTCCAAACTTGACATTCTTGTTGGAAATCACAGAAGTCCCCCAGGCTAAAGAGGAGGGAGGCCTTCCAGCGTGTTATCAGCGTTCAGTTCAAAAGTTAGCATCTCTGATGGCATGGGGATGCATACATGTAACTGCATACGGTATGGGCAGCTTGCATGTTTTGGAAAGAACTATGAATGCTGAAAGGTATATAAAGGTTTTATGCGACGTCTGTTTCAGGGAAGGCCTTGTGTCTTTTGGCAGGACAATGTAAAATCTCATACTTCTATTACAACAGCATGGCTTCATAGTAGATGAGTCCAGGTGCTGAATTGGCCTGCCTGCAGTTCAAATAGTTCACCTAAGATGACCATGAACTCTTCAGCAACTGGAAACCTATATCAGGCAAGAATTAGACCAAACGCCAACACCAATACTCCAGAAACTCATAACCTCAATGCCCAGACATCTTCAAACTGATCTGAAAATGTTAAACATGGCCCCCGTCCCCCATCCTTTTTGAGATTTTTTTTTAGCTCATTTTGTGCATAAAATTGTAAAATTTCTCAGTTTAAACATTTGTTATGTCATCTATGTTCTATTGTGAATAAAATATTAGCTCATGTGATATGAAAGTTTTTTAGTTTTTTTTTTTTTCATTTTATTTAATAAAAATAAAAAAAACATCCCAACTTTTCTGGAATTCGGGATGTACACTGGCTCCATTCTGTTCCACTGTGTACTTCAAAAGGTGCTTCTTGTGCAGGGAACTACGATTAAGGAAATTTCCCGCAAAAAAAATTATACCAGGCAAAACACCCTGCAACATCACCAGTGCAGACATCACTTCCCTTACCTTATGCGTTTCCAAGGTAACATAACACTTCAAATACCTGTTGCTGCTACAGTGGAAATTTCACACTATGGAAATTAATTATTGACTATTTGTTGTAACAAAAATAGATACCTTGATAAAATGTATACTATTGAAATGTGCATAATTTCCAAGATTTACAGAGAAAATATAATTGTGCAGTTTTTCTTTTTTAATTTTTTTTACAGATTACTAGCCTATATAATACTATCAATAATATTGTGTCCTATTAAAATTATGTCATCCTCTATAATAATAATAATAATAATAATAATAATAATAATAATAATAATAATAATAGATATACTGTATAAATCCCTTTTAAACGACCATTTTTTTATGATCCAGCAAGATGCAATGACTGATGGGAAATGTTTCATATCTATTTCAGCCAAAACGAAGACCCATTGTTCACTTGTTCCCTACACTAGGAACTTCAGCAATGTTCCTCCCTGTGGTTTGGAATCGCACGTAAGATGGCTGAATACACTGTGCAGTTCACTTTTGGGGAACTTCAAGCCGGTGGGAACGCACCCACTTTCACCTGCTGGCACTTACTGTACTACTGATTGTGCACATCTGTCTCCAAGTATATTCACTCACAGCAGCAGTATATAATGATTTACACATGTTCTACATCTGTTTAGCCAGTCATTACCACTCCTTATTATTTTGATTTTATTACAGTTTTGATCCTGTTCCTGTTTTCATGTGTTTGTTCCTGCCCTGTGTATGTTGTATTTGCTGATCACCTGACCATTGTCTGTTCAAAGTTTCCAATTTTTGCTTCATACGTTTTTGATTTAGCTGCTGAGGGTAATACAGTTCTGTCATCCTGCATTTGCGTCCTTACCTCTGTTCGTGACACACACAAATCCGTGAAATTGTTAATTAGTTAAACAAAGAGCCAGTTAAATTAGTTCTGACCTATGCTGAATGCACACACTTCCAATAAGAGCTGATCTTATTAACTGAGGAGACATTCCACAAAGGAACAACAAAGCATCACCTCTATTCCTCTCTATTCCTCCTTCTCCAATTATCTGAGAGCATGTCTACTGGGCTGTTAAGCTGTGTGCGTATTTACATATAATTCCCATTTGTGCACACCAAGGAATCAATTGTGCTAAAATCCCAGAATCATGCCAAAAAATTTGAGCTTTTGAAAACCTCTACACTGGCTATGAATGCAGTCACACCGTTCTCACTATGAACACAAATGCCATTTTATTTCTGTGACGGTTTCAGTCAGCAGTTGGAACAAAAATAAAGTTCACATCTGCAAACATAACTTGCTACAATTATCCAATCAGTTCTGTCTTGTTTTGGTTATATAACATAACTACACTCTGAAAAAAACCCAAAAATGAAAAGAAAAACAATGTAGATTTAGTTTTTATAGGGGAGGAGAAAGAATACATGAAAAACAAATTCATATATATTGTTTTACAATATGGAGATATTCTCCATCCTTTGGCAACATGGTGGTGCAGTTGGTACAATTGCATCCTCGTAGCTCCTGGAGCACTCGTGAACTCAGATTAATGTCTATGTAGAGTTTAGCATGTTCTTCTTGTGTGTTCATGGGTTTCCTTTGGGTTTGTTGGCTTCTTATCTCCTTACAAAAACATGCCAAGGGGTGGACTAGCCATGCTAAATTGCCTTTAGATGTGAATGAGTGTGGGGATGTCTATGTAGACGGTGCTCGGTACAAGGTATAATTCTTCCTCTGACCCACTGAGGATGATAATGATGAAATAGTTATCTGTCACAACATCATTTTAAATCATTAGAACTTTTTGAACATCTGTGATCATTCAAACTTTTTGTTTTTGTCTCTCAAAGAACTTTTTCAATAATATTTGACAGCAGATCATCTAATGGGGATATACACTCACCTAAAGGATTATTAGGAACACCAAACTAATACGGTGTTTGACCAGGACCACACCCCTAAATGCATTGAAGCAACTGCCATGTGATTGGTTGATTAGATAATTGCATTAATGAGAAATTGAACAGGTGTTCCTATAGTCCTTTAGGTGAGTGTAAATCTGCTATCAAATGGGGGTTAAAATCTTTTTACCCAAGACCAAAAAGCTTCAGTCGCCATTATGGTGTTGGCAAGCAAGCATCAAGCTCTGAGTTCCATAAATGTACCATAGAGGACAAGGGTAGGTTCCATAGCATAAGGATGAAGCAGAATGAAGCTTTCTATTTGAGACATGAATTCATGAAGAGATGTGCCGTGTATATGTTCATGTCAGTATCTTGCCAGTTATGTAATATTTCACTGTTTACAAATTCTACACGCCTTCATTCGATGGAGCTGACCCAGATGAATATGTGTACGTCAAAGAGGCTGGCTTTAATCTGAACAAAAGTCAGATTGATAGGGGAAGCTCGATCATGAGACAAAGATCACAAGGCAAAATTGATCGTTCCTGCCCAAAGAGAGAGAATGCTGCTATTAGTCTGCATGGAGTCATCTATCACCATGTGATCACTGGCCCATACACTACACCTGTCCTCCTGTGAATTTCTCAATGCACTGGATGTCAGATTGCACTACCTATGACCTATGTTGTTACCGTATATGGGATAATGTCAGCACATGACATCCAAGACCATCCATCTACAAATGACCTTTTTTTGTTGTTTTTTTTTATTATCACTATTCTTGAACCCAACACTACAATAACTATCAATAATGCATCATAAAAACTCAATTTGACCATTGACAATTATCCATGACAGAACATGTCGTTGTTAAAATTAGTACAATATATAATATTTTCTAATAATTTAATAGTGATAAAAATATCATACTTCTAACATTAATTCATTTACCTTTCTTTTCTTCTGTTGGCGAGACACTAAGAAGATCAGTCTAAACCTGTCCAAGACTGGGCACAATTTCCAGGTCCTATTTAGGATCCTCAGTTGTATAATCCAGGGTTTGTTTATAAGGGCTGCCCTCAGGTATCCCTCCATCGCCATGTGCTTTATACAGCTCTAGTGGAATTCAATCTGGTAATGTGCTCCTCAAGAGGTTCTCCTCAATTAGAAAGAGCGAGGCCTCACCTCCAAGGCTCTCAGGGATTGTCCAACTCCTCACCATGTCATGGATAATAAGCTCATCAAGTTTGCAATTTTGGGGGGCCTGTTAATATAGAGCATGCATAGTGAAGAAATATTACAAAATACAACATCAGTATTATGATTAGTGCTTGGATGTTACTGTACCTAAGATGTAACCGTAGACTTTTGACCTTCTATGGAATGTCTACATGTATTTCCTGAAAAATAAATGGAATGTGTGGCCTTAGCAATTTAATTCCATTATTCACTAATTCTACATTATATACCACTTATCCTGTACAGGGTCACATGGAGTCCGGAGCCTATCCCAGTGGACTTGGCGCACAAGATGGGACACTGGACAGGATGCCATTCAGTTGCAGGGCACAAGCAAACACACACATACTCACTCACACACTATGGGCAATTAAAAAATTGAGTCTACCCAGAAAATCTTTGGACTCTGGAAGGAAACCAACAAAGTGCAGGAAGAAAATGCAAGCAGACTCAAAGCTTCGAACCTGGAGGTGCAAGGCCACAGTCCTAACCACTAAACCCCAACTCACTGAGATGACATGAGAAAGAATCTTCAAGAGGAACCAGAGTCAAAAGGAAACCTTTGAGTGAACACTCTTACTTGTGTGCGTTGTTCTGCTCATATGTATATTTTGGTGGAACATACCATAATTGTTTAATTCACCATAAGAATCCTGTCAAACTGGACTCACTGCTCTCCTCTGCCATCAACAAGGTGTTTCTTCCCAATGAAATGCCAATCATTTGATTGATTTGTTTGTGTGTCTAAATCCATGTTTTCTGTAGCTCTTCATTATCTTTAAGCCATGAGTCAAAGTAGAAAAGAAATAGAGACCCAACGTCCTTCCTTATTCCCAAGCCTTAGTCCCAAGCCATATTCACTGAGTTTAATAATAAAAAAAAAAGATTAACACAAGCTTTTAACCTGTATTATCAATTATGTGCATGATTGTGTGCATTGCATTTACGCGGCTGACGGATTAATTGCATGATTAAGCATCTGTAAAGGTGAATGTATTAAATATGAAATTATAAATTAATTGATGTCATATATTAGTTCCTGTCTAAATCCACGTTTTCTGTATCTCTTTATTACCTTTTCTATTTTGAAGGCAATGCATTAAATTAGAAAGGAAAGAGAGACTTGTGCTTAATTGTCTTTCAGGTCTTCTAAAACATTGAATCTCAATAATCCCATGCCTTCTATTGAGTATTAATAGAGATGAAGTCAAGTTTATTTAGAGGTATCAAGTTCTAATACTAATGTAGTTTGTATATTTAGATGGACAGATGTACTATGTGTACATTTGTGTATATTTGATATCCTAGTCTATATACAGTATGTGCCAAATTGAATTCTTTTATGGGGACTGTTCACATGAAACTGGGAGTTTTGATTGCACAGAATAACAAAACACAGTTATGACAGTAAAATCTCCCTTTATTTCTCTATACAATCACTAATGCACTTATCCCAGTGTTTCACTAGTGCTTGGAGACCCAAGTTTTCTTAGTACACCGGAGTAATGATCAAACTGCCTGCTTCACCTCTGAAACATTGGTCTCGCAGAAACTCCTTTAATGGCCTAAACATGTGGAAATGGCTTGGAATGAGATCTTCTTAAAAAAATTACCATTCAAATGTTTTACTAAGTAAAAAGATTTTTTTTAAATAATTTTATCCCAGATTTAAGTCCCTTTTTGAGTTGAACACCCCTCTTAGATATTCTTAGATGTCATAGTATAGGTATAAAAAATATTTTGTATGCCATTATGTTCAGAACATAGTTTTTACAAACATTTTAAATGTACTGTGCACAGGACCTCTCTGTCCGTTTCTATTGCTGTCCTCATATGGAGAGGTCAAAACAGCTCATAAATCCATTAAAAAGTCTCGGTTAAACAAAGAGCTTGTTAAATTAGTTTTGACCTCTGCTCAATGACCACACACTCTTAATAAGCCCTGATCGGTCCACAGAAAAACTGTCGAACCCACCCCTCTCTCTCTCTCTCTCTCTCTCGTGTACAGTAAGATCATATATGGGAACTGAGCTGTGTGCATGCTTAAGCAGTTTAACTACTAGATTTTGCTACCTAGAATGTATTATTATACAAGGTTTAAGTTGTTGTGCCATACAATTTTGATCCTCAAGGTCAGAGGAAATGTTTTTGTAACACATTTTTCATGCACTTAATGTTGATGTACAACAGTACTTCAGAGAGAGAGAGAGAGAGAGAGAGAGCGCAACTGTTATAGCTTTTCAAACGACTTCATAATTGCTTCCTGTGTTGTAATGAGACGTTGCTAATCCATACAATTAAAGCATGCTATGGTACTTACATGAGTCAGGTATGAAGGATTAATACATATGCTAACTTAACTCCATTATAATGAAGCAAATTAATTTAGTCTGTCATTCGCTTTAACCTATAGTGACAAACACAGGCTGGATGTTCTGTACATTTTCAGTAAAATATTTAGCTTTTGTTTTGGGTTTGAAATGACGTGCATTTTTGGAGTATAATAAAACCATGCTTCGAATGTGATGATAATTTGAAAACTGAAATTGTAATCAAAACAAAATCAACAGTGCTGTCTTGATTGGCCTTACCATATTACCTCCTGTGAACTTATACACATGTCAGATACTGCTTTAGTAATAGAAAGAGATTATTTTAATGCTGATTTCCTCATAATCTTTTTTTTTAAGAAGAAGAAGAAGAAGAAGAAGAAGAAGAAGAATTGCCAACAATATCTATCCTCACTGAAAAGTGGTTCATTAGGTTTTATCACAGCTCTGGAGTCAAATACTGACATATAAAGGACACTGTCATATTCTCAAGCAGAAGGAGTCGCAGCTCTTCTCCTGGACTTCTCAGTCATTGTAAGACAGATGGATGCTCCAGCATCTCCCTCATTAATGCCCATATGCTTTCTCACTCTCCCTTTCAGTTTCACTCTTTGTCACTTTTACAATATGTTTCTCACAACCTCACAATTTCTATATTAAACTGACACTTCTGTTCTTCATCAATGTAGTACTTACTTTTATACTTTTTTTTTGTATTTCATATACACCTTTTTGTGGTACATAAATTAGCCAAAATGTTTAATGGACGATGCAATAACCGATTATCTGCAACTCAGGTAAGATGTAGCCAGTGGTTAATCAGGATGGGGGCTGGGGAAGTTGGTCTACTCAGGTTACTATGGTAACTACATCCCAGCACATACTCAGACTCATAACCTTGCCTTGTCTCTGGAGCAACTCTGATAATACTAAAGAGAGAGAGAGAGAGAGAGAGAGAGAGAGAGAGAGAGAGAGAGAGAGAGAGATTAGAAACGTGAATTATCCATTAACCAAATTTTTATATAATAATAGTTATGTATATTAATTAGATATATTTGTTCATTAGTGTAAAAATTATATAACCACACACCCTTGTCTAAAGCACACGCAAGCTTTAGACAGGAAATGCATGATAACAATTACCATGTGTACAATAATAGTATATTTTAAAAAGCAGATTTGACATAGCAGTTTAATTGGCATGATTGTTTGTTTGTTTGTTTGTTTTGATTTTTACTAAATAAACATGAAAAAAATTAGGAGAGCCACAAACACCCTGAAAGGCTCCAACCAGAAGTAGCACTTGTTCAAAAAGGGAAACAGACTTAAAGCATGAAGAACCCTCACAGAAACACTTCATCTTTCAAATAATTTCATCGTACAATAGCCTACTCAAAATGAAATCATTTTAACTATTTGGGAATTCATATGAAAAAAAAAAAAAACAAATAGAAAAACCTTGCCCCCATTTTAGCACGCACATTATTACTTTTTTCTAGCTTAATGAATTCTTGCAAAATAATATAAAATGTAATACAGGAATAAGAATAGAACATTCAGTCTGGCTTTCAGCCACATATGTAGGTACATAATTTAATTTAGTACTTATGACAATTAAGTCATTCTCAAATTGTTCCTTGTTGTGTAAGAATCACATAGTCGTTTTTGCCATGTTTGCAGAATCATTAATTAATTATAATCAGTAAGTATAAAACTCACTCAAAACAACACTCAAATGTGTAACAGTGTCTCCACACATAAGTGCTGAAGGGCAGTGCATCTGTTCAAGTCTCCCTGTCTGATGCAAAAATAACACAAAGAAACGGACTGACATACAAGGCACAGGAAATCATTTAACCATTATAAAACAGGGATGACATATCACACAAAAGCACAGAAAATGTCACACAGTACAGAGAGTACATAGCGCAGACTACCTAGGGGGGTTACATACACATACACACACAAACACCTGGCTTTCCCAGATTGAGAGAGCTCACACATTTAGCCCAGGGTAAAAACAGTTTTTTGTGTGTGCTAGAACTGGATGCTGACATTTTGCAAGTAATGGTGAGTGTGTGGGATAAGTGTGCAAATAATCCCTGTAACTATGCAGAGTAATGAGAGATATTTAAAAGAATGAATCAGAAGCTCCACTCCACCCCTTAACTCCAATTTTCTCTTGTCTTCCTCCTCCATTTTCAAGTCACTAAATCCTGATAGATTGACCGAAGAATCTCTCTCTCTCAATCTCACACACACACACACACACACACACACACACACACACACACACACACACACACACACACATGCATGCATCCACACACTTTACATGCAATAATAATAATAATAATAATAATAATAATAATAATAATAATAATAATAATAATAAACCAAAAAAAATCATGGATGTTCTGGCATCAGAGGGATAGGGATGGCATCTGACAATTTTTTGGCTAAAATAGGATGAATTGCTTCTGGATTGAATGCATGAGAGAATGAGATGACAGGAAATGAGGCTCTTTGCAGCTGGTGCAGCACTACATAGCAGGAGGAAGAGGGCGATGCTAATGGCTGCATCTGGAGAAGTGGATGTCCTTGGCAGAATGACTAGGATGTGCAACTTTTTTTTTAAGCTTATTTGTAATACTCTGCAGAACACATGCCTCATTTAGCTATGTTTTTTTTTTTTTTTTAGTACATTTTCCACATATAGCATCATTAAAATGAAATTAGACCTCCTATTTTTGGAGGAAAGCAAAGATTGAGGCTTTCATCGCTTCTAGTAAATGGAGCCATCATGTTGTAGGTGGGTGTTATTGACGTGAAAATTATTCCGCGTTTTGATTCTTGATCTACTTCCCTTGTCAAAATTTGTGGTACTGTAGAAATGATGGAGATGTAAATAAAGCCACAAACACAGTTTTAACCAACTAAAACTAATATAGAGACACAAAGAACAACCCACAATTGACCGTAGGGATGATAAGCAATACATATGTTTCATAATCTTATTCACTGGGTTTCAATTATTCATAAGACAAATCAAACTCTGCATCTATCAGCCTGTGCTCATACAAACATGCATGCAAATCAGGCACAGGGCATCCCCCAGCCCTACAGGATTCTGGGTCATATTTGTATGTTGTGGTTGTGTTTTTTTATTGTTTCTGTCCATATCTCTTGCTAATGACTATATTAAGAGGATCTCTGTCTGTCTAAATAGATGGATGACTTCCTTCTCACTCAGTCAGTTACAGTAAATCAGCTCTGTGTGTGTGTGTGTGTGTGTGTGTGTGTGTGTGTGTGTGTGTGTGTGTGTGTGTGTGTGTGTGTGTGTGTGTGTGTGTGTGTGTGTGTGCGTGTGTGTGTGTGTGTGTAAAAACTCTCACACCATTAGAATTAGTGAACAGGATCCGTGTGTAAAGATTAGCTACATTTGATCCAGCTGATTGCAGTGGTATGTTTATTGCCTCCTACACTTAGATTTAAGCCTGAATAAATCATGACTTCATACTCATTTATCTATGAGAGCTATCTTGAGACCTGAGCTTATGAGATTCAACCTTTTTTTTTTTCGATCATCACTGAAGAATGAGAAATCTGTTGTGTAATTATTTAAAGCATCTTCTACTGGCAATAACTTGTGTCTTATTAATGACACAATGATGTTAATAGGTCTGAAAAAAAGAAGCCTTTATTTCACAAAATATTCATTCAAATACTGTAGGTTGATACTTACAGGGGAATGCTGATTGTTACTTGCTGAAAGATCCATGGTGGCACTGTGGCAAAGCTGAGTTATGGACTGTTAGTGCAGAACCAAATTTTTAAGTATTCATTATCAGAGGGTTACTGAGCAATTTATAAGTAGTTCTTTGGTGGTGCCAGTCTGATTCTGGACAAAAGCTGCATAATTTCATAAATAGCTTTACAACCCTGAAAATGAATAAATAACAATATTTATAGATAGAAATTGGAATTAACAAGCATAATCAACCATTTACAGTAGAAATTGTGGAAGGGCTACACTTCTAAAAAATAAAAAAAAAACACTCAGTGGTATTAGATTGATTTGACTAATTAATGGTTGTGTAATGGATAACATTGCTGTTGAGCAAATGTAGGGTATTAGAGAACCTTATGCAAGGGTTTTGAAAGTCATTTGGGCAGTACAAAAGTAGAAAAATTCGATGGTTTAATTTAAATTGTTTAATTCATGGAGAACTGATTCATACATTTGAACCAAGGAATTGTTCTAAACATTTTAGTATACAAAACAACAACAAAAGTGAGTATCACCAAAAATGTTTTCAATAGTGAACATCTACACAAATGAAATATATTCCTTAAACATACATTAATTATTATTTTTTATCTTTCTGTACACAGATTTAAATGAAGTTTACATCATGTGTTTAACGTTTAGTCCTGCATAGCCATGCCAGCTGAAGTTCAAGCCCAAAGTATTTGATATCAGATCTTTTTATCTATTAGCTAGCTAGCTAATAAAGGGCAAAACACTAGGGCAACACGGCTTGCGGTCATTGTCCATTAGAAAGACTTATTTGTGAAAAAGCTTTAACTTCATGGCTGGTGTCTTGAGATGTTGCTTCAATATATTCACATAATCTTCCTTCCTCACGATTCCATCTATTTTGTGAAGTGTGGCCCCATGGTGTTTATACTTGCATAGTATTGTTGATGAACGTGGTTCCTTCAGGCATTTGGAAATTATTCCCAAGAATGAACCAGCCTTGTGAAGGGCCAATTTTTTTTTTTAGGTCTTGGCTGATTTCTTTTGATTTTATGCCAAACAAAGGGCATTGAGTTTGAAGGCATACTTTAAAATGCATCTGTATGTACACCAATTAAATGATGCCAATTAGCCTATGAGAAGCTTCTAAATTCCATGACATAGTTTTCTGGAATTTTCCAAGCTTTTAAAGGAACAGTCGACTCAGCGTATATAAACTTTTTTACCCACTGACACTGTGGTACAGTGAATTATAAGTGAAATAATCTTTTTTTTAAACAACTGAAAAAAGTACTTGTGTCATGCAGAAAAATATATGTCCTAACAGACTTCCACTACAGGCAACACTACAGTTTAGCATGAGATCTGTGCTTTAAAGACCTAAGGGTATGTTAACTTTTGACATTTACATTCACAGTAAATAATCATCCATGAATTGTGGATGGAAATTAGCAGCCTCTGTCTTTTTGGGGTAGAACGACACACAAACTCCACATAATGAAATACTTGAATAATGAATAACAAATTGGTCAAGTAACTTAGTAATGTTTTGTACTACTTGCTATTTTTTGATAATATAACTTTAGTTTAAAGCCTCAATAAATAATTAAACAACCTTCTAATGAATAAGACAGCAAAGTGCTTATTGTTAGGAACATGTTTGAAAAAAGTCAGTGAAAATTTGCCCAAGTTCACCCCAAAGTTACTGAATGTAGGAAGAGATTCTTAGATTCAGTGGTAGACTTTTTTTTATGCTTGTTGGAAGGGACACAACATGGGGAAGCAGGTCACAGGTATTGGACATTACTGGAAAAATGTAATAAATTGTGTTATTTAAGGTTTTCTTTGTAAAGCTAGAATCTGTGAGTTGATAACTTTTCTGTGTGTTAGCTTCTTTTATTGTTGCTTCATTGTTCTTACAAATAGTACTTTTAAAAATTGCCAATTATTTGCAGCAAGAGTGAAGCTACCTTCTTCAAGTAGCAAGCTGCAATCAAGTCTCACTTCAACCTGAGAGATGATAGGACTGAGGTAAAATTAAGAGCATTTTCTTTTTATTGTCTATTTTCTTCTCTTTTATTTTTTTCCTAGCTGAGCAAACTGTCATTCTATTGGGCAGAGCACTGGCTTGGTTAGCATTAACCAGCTAGCCTGGGAAGACAATTCTTAAAAGCACCACTATGCTAACATCACTTAATGTGTGAGAGGGAAGTGAGATGATAAACAATTAACATGGCTTTCTACCGTGGCTCACTAATATTCTTTGTGCCTGGGACTGAATTTGGGTGGCAGTGCAACTGTTTTTGTTTTATCGTGTGTCTTATTTGAGCTTGCTGTTATAACTGTTCATACCTGTGGCTGGTCCAAACTGTCCTGCAATCATCTGTCAGTTATACTTCCTTTTGAATACATTTTTCTGTCAGCATTCTGCACAAATTTCATTTGCTTGTTTTCTCGTTGCTGTAAAACCGTATATTTGCCCAGCTGCTTAAGAATAATTGAATACAACACTACTGGACGGCATTTCCACAAAACCCAGCGGCTATTTTTCCCGCACATTTAAATATTTATGAAACAGAAATGACTAGATGCATTTCAAACAAATGATTTATGAAAGAGACTTAAAGTAATTTTCTTGCTTCTTTTTGCTTGGTCTTTCTTTCACATATTTGCTTTTATTTGGACAGTCTTTGTCTCACATACATATCATTGCTAGCATAAGGGGTGGCTTTGTTGCAGGTGTAAAATTGGAATCATGTTGGAGTGTGTGTCCAGCCTGTGAGAACCCCAAGAGGAACAGTCACCAGGGCTGGGAGATTGTGTCTCACGGCTTTCAGCAACACTTCAGAAGTGCTAAGCTTCATGCTGAGCCGTAAACAGATAGAACAGTAAATGTGAAGGGCGGACAACCAGAGAATAGAAAAGGAGGCTTTTGGAGCAAGGAATGCTCTAGGAATGAGACAGGGAGATAATCGTTTGGGTTCATGTCTTATGGCCCTGTTTTTATTGCACATGAATGTAAAAAGGATATCAGCTGGAAATAGGTGATGGACGAGCAATTGTGTAACTGACTAACTGAAGACAGCAGATTACACATACAAAATACTTTTAAAATACTGTTAAAATATGCACACCTGTAAAACTCAGCTCTGAAGTTTCAGGGTAACAAGTTCTTAACTGCATATGTCAACATAATATTTGATTCATATAACAACCCTTTACTGCAATTTATTACAGTATATTATTTATGTTATTTTGAGCTATTTAGTTTTTTTTTTATCTACAGGGTGAATGAAGATTAATTAGGCAATAATTAATGCCTATAGTACTTGTAATATCACTGGAGCACCAGCCCATGATGCACCACCTCATTTTGCTCTTACTTTGCTTACATTGGCTGGGACGACCGCATGAATGGCTTCCAAGAAGTCCAGATTCAGGAGTTTCTTAGCAATATCTGAAATTACTTCTTTGTGCATTCCATCCCTTTGCGGAACCTGGTTAACACCACTGGTGTCCACATTGAAATTTAAAGATTTGCTTTCATTTCCCTGGGTAATATAGCACGTATACAATTTGTTTGAATAAATTTGTATTTTAAATTTGGACTTCATAACCAACTTTTAATGCCTAGTTACTTTTCATCAACCTTGTAGTTAAGTATTTGACTTAAGAAATTACAGCATACTGTTTTAAATTTAGTTCATTCAAAATGTTTAGCCAAATGCAAAATGCAAATTTGGCCTTCAATAACATTATCGCAGGTAAATAAATAAGAAATGACCTAACTAATCTTTAGCATTATGTGGTTATGATCATTTTGATCATTGGATTCTCCTCCATAAATATTTTTAACTTTTTCTACCATCACATCAAAGCAAACTCAATTCAGCACTGGCACTTACAATATGAGTGGCTTAGAACAGGTAACAATAGTAATTGTAAAATATTGGAATAGTTAACTACGGTGACCAGAGGACAAGTTCCCTGTAAAACCACGTAACTCAAATTTCATTTAAAATTCAAAACCCTGAAAGACATATCATCAAAACCTGAATTTAAGTGGATATTAAAAGCATTTTATAAAGCTTCAGTAATAAATCACTTTACACTTGGGAATACAACTGGGTGAAAGCAGTACTTGTGTGCAAATATCCTGCTGCCTTTATGTTAAGCAAGAAAAGCTGAACCGCTCAGCGCTGGGTAATGGTCTTATTGAACACCCCTCGGCAAAACATTTAGTAATGCTTTTAACCGTGCTGCTGCAGCCAAGGCTAGCTGCCTGTCTTTCAAGCATTCACAGAGCATCCAGACTATAATGTGGATTAATAGGTAGATTTGAATAGAATACGGTTGAATAATGGCACGCAGGACATAAAGAACGAAACATTATAGAGGGAAGCGTTTAGGTTGTGAAAATGAACATTGCTGTGTACGTGGGCATGGGTGCCTGTGCAGCATGAAAGGCTGATGAATAGGAATGTAATCGACACCAGGGTACCTCATTTACTAATTGAGCTGAGGAAGTAAATCACTGTTTGGTTGTGCTGCAAGTAAGGAGGATTAGCTCTCCTTTAAAATCAATGGGACCTGAAGTGCCTTGTTTTGCTTGTTTTCTGATGAGTACATTCTCCCATTGGGATGAATCAGCATCTTTAACAAATGAGATAAGAGTACATTGTGTGTGTGTGTGTGTGTGTGTGTGTGTGTGTGTGTGTGTGTGTGTGTGTGTGTGTGTGTGTGTGTGTGTGTGTGTGTGTGTGTAAGAGAAAGAGCAATAAATAAAATTATATATGTAGGAATTTGACCTGGTTTCCTATAAATGATGACTGTTTACTACATATTGGACCACATTGTTAAATTATTCTGATTCAGTGCAAAATGATCCCTCTTAGGGTGCATGGGATAAAATGTTATGTATCAAAATCCCCAGTGTTGAATTTACACTTAGAGTGTTAATTCAACACCCAGCAGTGTTTATATGAGTCCAAGTGTTAAATCAACAGATTCTACCACATACTGTAGCTTAATTTGGAGAATCGTAATTGTTCCATAATGGTTTTATGTATACAGTGCCGTGAAAAGGTCCCATCCAAAACCGTTCTGAATTTTTTGTTTATTGTGAAGAGAAAAAAAACTGTCCCAACCTACCTGGCCCTATGTGAAAAAGTAACTCCCTCATCCCCTATGATTGTGATTTTTGGTAAGTACATTTTACCTGCCACACCCAGGTCTGGTTACTGCTAGACCTGTTGAATCAAGAAATCACTTAAATAGAATCTGTCTGACAAAGTGAAGCATGCTAAAATATCTAACAACACAATCTCAAGAAATTCAAGAACATATGAGAAACAAACTAATTGCCGTATAATTCTGAAAAGGGTTACGAAGCCATTCCTAAGGTGAGAGCTATCATCCACAAGTGGAGAAAACATGGAACAGTGGTGAACCTTCCCAGGAGTTGCAAGTCTAGCGAAATTACTCCAAAAGCACAACGATGACTCATCAAGGAGCTTATAAAGGAACCCAGAACAACATCTAAAGAACTGCTGGCCTTACTCGCCTCAGTTAAGATTCCAAGATAAAAATCACTGCTGACCAAAAAAGAATACAAAGGCTCACTTCACATTTGCCATGACTTTGGGGCAAATATTTTGTAGACTCATGCTTAACTTTTTGGAAGGTGTGCATCCAGTTACATCGGGTGCAAAACTAGGTTTATAATAAAATAACATCATAATCATACCAACAGTCAAATATGGTGGTGGTAGTGTGATGGTCTGGGGCTTAAAAAAATGTAGGTTTTGGAGAGTCACCTCGTCAAAGTTCTTCTGGCATGGTCTTAAACAGGCCGTTCATGCTCGAAAACCCTCCAATGTTATTAAAACAAATCTGCAAAGAAGAGTGGGCCAAAAAAATTCCCACTGCAATGTGAAAGACTCACTGCCAGCTATCTTAAATGCTTGATTGCAGTTGTTGCTATCAAGGATGCTACAACCAATTATTAGG
The DNA here is from genome assembly GCA_011419295.1 of Clarias macrocephalus. Classification (NCBI taxonomy): domain Eukaryota; kingdom Metazoa; phylum Chordata; class Actinopteri; order Siluriformes; family Clariidae; genus Clarias; species Clarias macrocephalus. The sequence goes on from JAAGKR010008323.1 coordinate 30,926, forward strand.
TTTAGGGGCAATTATTTTTTCACATAGGCCCAAGTAGGTTTGGATAGCTTTTTTTTTCCACAATCAATAAAGAAAATCATTTACAAACTGCATTTTGTATTTACTCAGGTTATCTTTGTGTAAGGAGCAAATTTTTTTTTCACAGCACTAAAGATAAAGAATACATTTCTTCATAAACTTATTGCATAAATTAATTTCGGCATAATTTTTTCCTCAAAACTCTCTCTCTCTCTCTCTCTCCCTCTCTCTCTCTCTCTCTCTCTCTCTCTCTCTCTCTCTCTCTCTATCTATCTTTCACACACACACACACACACACACACACACACACACACACACACACACACACACACAATAAAAAAAATTTAAAGAACATGTGCCTAATTCTAAGATATTTACAGTTCTCATTTAAAGCAGAATGTTCTCAGGCCACCAATACAGAACAACAAGCGTGTATTAGTTTTTCTACATACACAGAAGTAAGTCGGTAAATCAAACATCCTTTGATTATGCACATATTTTAAGCACATTTTATTAGTTCTCATAACTCTGTCTGAAAACAGGAGCGGAATCACATTAAATAAATAGCTGTCTGTATGTTCCATTTTCATTCACTTCCTGCTGTACTCTTGGTAGGAAGAACTAGGCAGTATTGCATATTGTGACTGTTCAAGCTGGATATGTCTTTGAAGACGGTATTGGAATTGAGTGTTTATCCTGTAACTATAAAATAAATTGAGTGTTGATGTTGGCTCTGCTCGCTGTAACAGTTGAAATCATTTTTATGTTATATGTCCATAAAAATAACACTTTTTTTAGTCCTGTATTCCAGTTGCAGTGATTATATGTCAGCCGTTCTACAGCCAGCATAAGTCTGCTGATCGGTAGCGTGTATAATTCAGCTGATTTACAGCGATCTATAAGTCAACTTTT
>JAAGKR010008324.1:0-31846 GCA_011419295.1 Clarias macrocephalus
TTATATCCAAGGCATGGCTACACGACTATTCGCCCTCGACTTTTGTTCACCCAAAACCACATCTTGGTCTCTCGTTGACCTTTAAGAAACCACACATGGCATTTGAAAAATGCAATGTTTAGTGTTTTTCCATTCACAGATTAAGTCTAGCGAGTAGTTTTCACAGTAGGTTGCACAAAGTTTGGCTCGATATATATTTTATTTGATGTTTTTTTTCTCCAGAATAAGGCTAAATATGTGAAAACATTCGGAAAGATGATTGTGCTAATTGCGCTTACATAATTGGCTTTGATATGATATTAATATGTGTTCTCACGTCAGACAGTTCTGCAGAGCGATACTCCCAGAGTGAGAGGTGTTTTAGTAGCTGTAGAGCAGAATGCTGATGTGGCAGATGTTCTGGGTTGTGTTGATGCTCACAGAGCTACAGCTCTCCCTCTTCCAGCTGGTGCTGGTATTGATTGGTGTGCCTCTTCACACGTTCACCCAATTCTATCATCACATTCTTCTCCTGGTGGTAAAAAGCATGAGAAAGGAATGTCCTCCATTCTCTGGTGTTAAAGAAGTGTCCTGTAATGGCTTCCTTGCCACTGCAGAATCTGAAAAAATGCCAAGGTTGTTGAAGAGAGTAAAATGTACATTTTTGAATGTGTGGCTCCTCTTCCTGCACACAGCACTGTCTCATGTGTCTGTCATTTCCAGTGTAATTGGCTTCTCACAAGTCCTAAAACACTCATTTCTGATCGTTGTCGTCATCATCATCAACTTGAACATCATGATCATCATTGCTGCAATCACCACCACCACCACCACCACACCATTACAGTCCTCTCTATCATTAGCACTATGAAAACATCATCGCTGTATCACGTTCCTGGCCCAGAGGTACAAATCAGCCACTGCAGTCAAATGATTCTTCTTTCTTATTCCTCTCGGAACCATGCGACTAGCTTTTCATGCATAAAAAAAAAAAAATATATATATATATATATATAAATGAAGAAGTGCATAATCATGATTCATCCCACAGGCAGATAACACAAGAAAGAAGAACTGATGGACTGTCCTTATCACCGCGCAAGATGACTGCGCAGGCAGATTTGTCTCCTTCGGCATTAATATACCGTTCAACACGTGGAACTTGACTTGACAAGCGAAGGCCGAGGTGCCTGTGCGGATCTCTGGGTTATTTCACACACCAGCCATTACTCTGACAGTCAGTGGTGCACAAGGCTGACAGACTTTCAGGCTCTTACTCCTGAAAGAGCGGTCAGATGGAACCAGAGATATAGCTTTAGCAAATCAAAGTCACAAAGTCATAAAGGCAGCAGTGGTACATGTTCTCTTATGGTCTATTGCTTAAATGATGGCTCTAGAGATGTTGCACTTGTAATGATCTGATAAGAAAACACACTGAGCTTCATCAGCACTTGAACTGCACTCCAAATATAGACATTTATCTTTTTTTTTTCTTTTTTTTTTTCCTTCATAAAAATAGTTATAGTATAATAAAGCCTCTAAGCTAGTAGTTTCCATTATACCAGAGTGTGATGGAAATGTGAGGCTCAGAGATTACCCTGAATGCAGACATGTTTCGATGTTTCTCTGTCTGACTACTTTTCCCCACATAATACTAAGCCCTTACTAAATCTCTGAGCCTTACAGTTGGGGGTCTGACCAAAGCAAACAAACGGATAATGATGTGTGGAGGTGTGTATGTGGGCATGTATGTGCGTGTAAGAGGAATTAAGCTCGTCAGTGTTGTGGTCGAGCTGTGGGTGATAAGCCGTAGTCAATGGCACCATGTTATCAACCTCCAGCTGGTATTGATTCCTCTCCCCCCAGGCGATCTACTGCTGTCTACAGTATCAGACCTCATTGTCCGTCTGTAGCACATCATTGGAACTGAGCCACTGCTGTTAGCTGATAATCCTTTCGGATATTAGGGGTGTGAGTCTAGAGCCATCCAGTCCAACACTGCTCTTAACCTCAGGTACCGACCAGGGCTTATACCATATCTTTGCCTCCGTCATAGGTTTTACCATTTCCTTCCTTCTGTTAGAAGGACTGTAGATTGCATATTTCTCATCCTGAGTCAGAAATAATAAAGAGTCAGTATCAGGCCAGACATTCAGGGCAGTGCAACTGCCAACGATATTACACATCTTCTAGTGGCAGGGATAAAATCTGTAAGAGTCCAAACCCTCTGATCAAAATCAAAACTCAACTATGTTTGGTACTGATTTGCATGTTTTTAAAACCAAGCCCTTCAGTCAAGTGCTCAAATAATGCTTAGCACACACACACTCACACACCAGAGAGATGAACATTCTCTTCCATATGCATTGCACTTATGGCAAGATAAATATTACAATTCTAGAAAGCGAAGAATAATTAGATTTGCCCAAGCCTACAAGCAAAGTTGGATTAAATGGTTTTCCTCTCACTTTTGTTCGGCACTTTCATGGCAAGCACATTAGGTAAATATGCAAAGCCCCCTTCACCGAGGAGCCAAGGGAATGTCTGAAGGTCATACACACTGCTCTGCCTATTGCAGCAGAGATCCAGATGCTGCAGTATCGCTGGGTAAAAGCAGTACTGGAAGGTCAATGTCATATACATACAGTGTAGTGGAGATTATGCCGCATATAATGAAATTTAAAGCAAGTTTTAAGAACAGTGAACTTCCCTGTGTCTTTTTACCAGGTTGCTTGCCTGTCACTCTTCAGGTCGTAAAAAAACACACACACAAAAAAAAAAAACAGTTTTCTACAAGTTTTTTCGGTATATAAATACATATTCTACTACTGCTGTTGAGCTTATTTAGACAAAAGATTGTATCTATTTAGCATGTGAAGCCAATTTATAGTTTAATTTATACATCTTGGTACTGTACATAAATCTATTTAAATAAAATAAAGGTACTGTCTGTACATTGGTCAGAATTCACCCTTTCAACGTGTATGTGTGTCTGTCTGGCAAAATTTTGTCACAGCATCATGCAAAACTGCCTGTACTTGGCAGTACTTACTTTAGGTATTTGTCTGAAGTTAAACCTGCTCCACAAATGAAATCTAAATGTTGAGTAGAAGTGAACTTATGAGCAGTTATGTGCCAGATTATGTCACAGCATCTATTGTTTGCTGTTTAGCGCTTTTTGCCTCAAGGTGGACGTGACTGTACACATCACTATAAGCGTCAACAGAGCCAATCAACATGACACAGTAGTTTACACAGTGTGTATAGGCAGAGTACGCGAATGACGCAGACATGACGGTAATACACCTACAAGCCAGAACATCCTCATGAAACACAAACGAACGTGCAACACAGTATGGCTTACTCCAAAAAAAAGGCAAGTAGACTATGGAAATTGGACCTTGATGAGTAAATGGACAGATCAGTGTATGTTTATTCTTTCTGCGGGAAGTTTAAAACCAGTTTGTCTCATGTTCCGAAACCGCCACGCTAACAACAACCAGTAATGTAAAGTGCCGCTATGAGCGAACGCAGGTTGTTAGAGCAAATATATACCTGCAGCAGTTCCAGGTGAGGGCGTGTGAAATACCCAAACCAAAAGCCCAGCACTAAAAAGCCCCCCCTCCCCCTCCCCCTGCATAATCACTATAAATACAGTAGACCAAAAATTTGGACACACCCTCTCATTCAAGGAGTTTGAATTTGTATTATGGCAAGAAAAAAGCAGCTAAGTAAAGAAAAACAAGTGGCCATCATTACTTGATGGTAATGAAGGTCAGTCAGTCCAAAAAATTGGGAAAACTTTGAAAGTGTCCCCAAGTGCAGTCACAAAAAGCATCAGGCGCTACAAAGAAACTGGCTCACATGCGGACCGCCCTAGGAAAAGAAGACCAAGAGTCACCTCTGCTGCGGAGGATAAGTTCATCTGAGTCACCAGCCTCAGAAATCGCAGGTTAACAGCATCTCAGATCAGAGAGCAGGTCAATGCCACACAGAGTTCTAGCAGCAGACACGTCTCTAGAACAACTGTTAAGAGGAGACTGTGTGAATCAGGCCTTCAGAAGAGACTTGTTAGGGCTAAAGAACACAATAAAGAACACAATAAAGAACACAATAAAGAAAACTCTTTGAATGAGAAGGTGTGTCCGAACTTTTGGTCTGTATATACTGTATATATATTACAACATAATTTTATTGTCTATATAAATAAAAGAAAGATGAGAACAAGCTGCTGCTGTTGGGCCCTTAATCCTCAACTGCTCATCTGTTTAATGTGATAAGTGTGAGGGCGTTTCCACATTAGGGATCTGGGATAGATCTTGACGCCCAAAGTCTGGTTCATTTTGATCAGCAAGCGTTCTGTGCTCAGGAAACGTGCCCGAGTCTGCTGGAAATGGTGGTCTCGATCAAGGTATGGCATACTTGGTCAAGGATTGAATCAGATATGGAAGTCAGTCGTACCTTAACACAGAAGTGGAATGCTGTTTACAACGTGTGGCATCGGCGCAATCTGTCTCCTCCAAAATCTCCATGTACCTCATCCTTATCCTGTGACCTACACAGCCATAAAAGTGCTAAAAGTAGGACGACATGACATTTTTTCCCCCCAAAATATTAATAACATTATGCAAAGCGCAAAGGTTGAGTTCCTCATTCTCCTCTTCCCTTATGTTTAATGGCAGCTAGCTGTGTACTGCTATCTGCTGTATCAGAGTGAAAATATGCATGTGTATGGAACAGATTCCGAGGTCTGAAAGGACAAAGCCAAAACAAGACAGACTGGTCCACTGACATCATTTCAGAAAATGAAATGCTGAAAATGCTTCCACTGCTGCTGCTGGTATTCCAGGAGCACAATAAGTGGTCGGATCATTCAATGAGTTTGACTGCAGCTGAATTTCTGGAAATGCAAGGAGGCTGTATTGTGGACCAGTCTCATTGTCCAAAAACGTAATTTTGAATTTCTGGTCATGATGGACACATATTTTTGTATTTTACTTTCTTTATAAAATCAGACTATTTATTTGACACATTTTACAAGGAACTTGTATGTACAACATTTCTTTTGTCCATAAGTATGTGAACAGATGAAAGCTCTAACAATGCCGTTTGAGTTTTTTTTTATCATTTCAAATTTGAATCAAATTCCTAATTTTTCATCCGTGTACACATACCCAGTCTGGATGGCCTTTGCAAGCGTTAATAATTCAAATAACAGGTGTCAATAATGATGCCTTGGCTTCAGTTTCCAGCGAGGCAGTGTTCTTGGACGTGGATCGTGCCCTACGGAAGCACACAGAACAGATGCCTTTAGCAAGCCCACTCTTCTCCAGCAGCTGGCTCTGGGAGCTAGCGTCCGCTAACCAACTGTGCAGAGCTTGCCTCGTTTTCTGTCACACAGCACATACACACATACACTCACACACCCACACACGGTGACAGTGATGAACTCACATGCTCAACTGATAAATGAGATAAAAGTGCAATGCTGGACTCCAGTATGAAGGTCAGCTACTCAGATGTAAAGTGCACTAAGTTGTCCATGCTTGACAAGTTCTTGCGAGTACAACTCCTTCTCCCACTGCTAAGCATTCCCTAACTGGCTGTTGTTGACATTCCCTTTTTATTCCAATAGTTTTGCTCTGAATCTGTCAAACATGATATTCTAATGTTACCAGCATTAATTGCGTGCTTCCGGATTGTATCTATAGTATCAAAAGCCACCAGTTTTCAAGCTGTCCTGCTATTTACATCACTGCTACAATCATGTGCTTGATTAGTGGTAAAGTCATAGATGGGTTATTTTTGTGTTTGATGCTTCTTTGGCAATGAGTGCCCATTAAACTGGCGCAGATGGAGTGTCCGCCGGGATCATGCACCATTTTGATAAATTCAAGCACAGCATGTTATTTGTTTGTTCCTCATCTCATTACTCACAGTATGTAAATTAGGTTTGTGCCATATACATAAAATGTATTAAATGGACCTGTAGAGCCTCTCTGCTGTGATGCGCATCTTATCGTCCTAATGACTACGACATGAGCATTTTGTTTTTCAGATTCGCTGCTCGCTGGAATGAGATTTATTGTTTATGGATATGAAATCACAGCATGCTTTTGTCTTCATGAGAAAGTGTCATAATTCAATATCGTGTAGAAAAAAAGCACGACTTCTGTGGACAAGTTCTTGATATTTAAATATCTAAGATTTAGTCTCATTATTATCTCATTAATAAAATTTCCTTTCACAATCCAGGATTCACAACAACTTTATTACTTCATGGCTTCCAGTAGAAAAAGTACTCGGATATTTTTATAACTGTATATTTCTTACATAAGGATGATACTATGGCTGTAGTTAAGACCAAGATCAAGTCAAGACCATGTCTACAGAAGGTTGAGGGCAAGTGAAGATTGAGTCCAGATGAGAACGAGACTGAGGCAAAATCAATAGTGAGTCAAGATCGAGGTCGGAAAACCATCAAATCCTTTTTACAGCCAAACAGTCACTCTTTTACTAGTTAGTTTGCATTGTGCCGACAATTAGCCTATGTTTCCCAGAATAATAATAAAAAAAAAAAACCTATCTTATACCTGCAGTCATACAAACCCAGGAGGAATTTTTGGTTTTCAAAAAATTCTTGTAATGTTAATATGGCAACGTTACAGAGACAATGTATAAACCCAATACAATGCAGTGTAGCAAATATGATTTCAAAGCAATATTTAATAATGGCATTTATTTTTATCTCTCAACTGAAATACATCCATGAAGAGCTCATATTGCCTTTTCTCTCCTTTCCTTTCCAAGCCGAGGCCCTGAGGGAACGTGTGGCTGATGCTAGTAAATGCACATATATTGCTTTGTCAAACAACAAGTGCCAAAAAAATACCTCCTCCAGGTCAAAAAATAGTAGACGACTGATATCAGCATCGGTTCTTGCGGCATTCGGGAGCCACAATACACTTCACAGTAATATTTACAAAAGAAAATTAAACAGAGATGCAGCATAATGCTACAACATTCAAGAGATGTCCGAACACTTTGTGTGCAAGATCGAGATATCTGAACTCTGTTATAAACTTAAAAGGCCTCAGATGAATGAGCAGTCGAGTGTTGAGTGAACGGATGGTGGATGGCATAAATGTTGTAATGAAGTTGTAATTGCAATTTAGATTTTGTGGTGATTTGTATAATGTTGTCCTAATATAATTTAATCAAAATGAAACACAAAGGATTGGCTTGTGCAAAAACTAAAGCTCACTCTCCTGTCACTTTGTCAGCATCATTGATGTGTTATGAATGGGTCCTCCATTCATAACACATCTGGTCAAGTGTGGCCCAAAGCGTTCATTGATCAATGGGGAATTTGGGGGGGGGGGGGGGGGGCCGACAAATTATGTAGAGCAACAGAAGAGACAGTCAGTAATTATATACCTGCAAAGTTACGATTACCTCATTTACCTGATAATGTAGCCCATGATTATAGGTACACGGTACAGTGTAATACTGTCCTGTATAAGTACAGTATTCGTTTACAGAATCTGTTATATGTGATATGTATAGAGACATCATATGTTTGAAACAAGTAAGGCCATGTACAGGCTTTGTTTCAGTTGCAGTCACATTTGTATAGCTCCTGATCCTATTGTCTGTTGTACCTTGATAAATCCCAGGATGAAACCTTTGTGTAAGTGTTTAGGTTTGTTTGCCTCCGCCTCTTGAGTTTTCACTGCAAATGAGATCATTCGTCTTGGCTCTGATGCTTTAGCACACGCCCAGTGGAAAATTAATTAACGCAGTTTGTCTCTTTCTCCAGGCTTTTCTTTCTGGATCCTTTCCCCTCGTCCTCAGTTTGACTCGGGGCCCATTGATTTGTGTCTGCTGCTATTGTTTGGGTTGACAGCTCCTAGTTGGTGGTGCACAAAGCCAGTCATTTTCAGAGGGTGTTTTCCATGTGTTAAGGGTTCTGTATGTCGTGACTCTGCAGTCACTGCGGCAGGATAAGACCGGACCTTTTTTTTTTTTTTCTTATACCAGAGCTGGCTTGCAATGGAACGATACTATCCTAACTGCATGTGCGTTAGACCTGCTATGATGGATTGTGCTGGCAAAACACAATGAGGGCTCTTTATGGGAAGGGGAGGGTGAAGGGCATTAGTGGGTAATGGCAGCTCTGTGCTGCCGCTGTGCTCTGTGCCATGACACCTTCCCCGTGAGGTAAAGTGGTAAATGAGCTAAATATATATCAGTTCACTGATATCATTAACTGGTATTTTAGTATCAATGTTAATAGGAGATGTGATGTGCTTGAAAATGTCATTTATTTATTTGTCCAAAAAAAAAGGATATTTTTATATGTTTTGCACCAGTGTTTCATTCATGTCTGATATTTTAGAAGCTCCAATTAAAAACATAATCACCATTGAACGGGCACATGTACTGTACCATTCTAGATAACCACCATAGGGTGTGGACAAATCATTTTATTCATTACTGTATATTACCTAAGCCATTGGTGTAGTAAAAGCTTTAACATTCAATCATAATGTTTTAACATACAGTGATCTAGTTGGCTGAATAAATTGGATCAAGACAAAACAAACAGAATGTCTGAAGAAGAATGAGGAATAAATTAAGAATCTTTCATACAATAACACACAGTGGATAAGGGAAATCTTTGCATAAGGAAATAACTGCGGCATTGTTTTGTATTAGTTACATTATATTACATTATACTGTTGTGTATACTGTACAGTATATACAGTTAGAATAGAATAAGAAGTCTTTTTCTGACATTAAGATATTCTGTAAAGAACCCAAAAAAACCTTAAACATCACAACTAAACTTAACTAAAATACAAGTGTCATGCAGGTGCATTGCCAACCCACTGGTCTGGTTCCTTCCTCATCATAATTGGACTGACTGGTGACCTCCTCTAACACATGGCCATGCAGACGGAACAGATGACCCTGTTTAATAGTTCCGCCTGTCCAGCATGGCTAGTCTGGGTCAGAAAGGTAAATCCCAGAAACCCAGTCGACTAGGCAGGGCTGGCTCTAGATGCGCATGAACTCCTTTGGCCCATTGGGTGGTAGAGCGGACGGCTGGGACGGCTGTCAAAACGAGGGCGTAACGTCTCTCTGACAGCAGATCCATCTGTTGGCAGGATCACCCCCCAGGTGCATTACAAATGGAACCCCAGATGGAGGTTTCCTCTCCGTGTGTGTTTCAACATCCTGGTCCCTTGCCCCTCTTTACAACCTCTTAAGTGGCGCCTCTACATTTTCCTTATTGTGTTGTGTTCATTGAAATTCATAATTGCTTACGGCTAATTACTTAATGTATTCTGATGGGAGCTACAGTATGGCCCCGATGTACTGTAGGTTTACTTTTCCAGTGCATGCATTGCATGTGAATATCTCATGGTATAGGCATACCTAAATAAACTCTCAGCACAAAAACACACTGTGCTTTTGTGTTTGTGGTATAGCCTTGCCTGCATGATCAAATAGGGTGTGTAAGATTTCAGGGCCACACTGGGGTGTGATTTGTTGCTGCGGAAAGGAGCTAGCTGGCAATAAGGTAGTAGTTCATCACACAGCCCTGCAGGGTCTCTGTCACAAATGTGGCGATACGTCAGCAAATATGACTATGTTGGGGATTAGAAATAGCTCGGCACACATACCTCACTGTGCGCTGCGAAATGCTATAAAACGCTCGGAACGAGTTAAACAATTAGAATTTTGCAACAAGTCCTTCTGTTTTGAGTTTACTGTTTAAGAATCTGTTCCTCTGTCGTCAGCCTTTTAACGTGTATTTTCCAAAGTGATAAGTTGTATAATTTGATGATTTCAATTAAGACATTCGTTTTCAGTTGTTCAGTAGATCAGTACATTAAAAATCATCATATTGTGGCTGATGTATGATTTAAATTTCAATCTTTTAAAATTCTTGTGCCTAGTAATCTTCGTAGTTTGACTCTTTAGCACTACGGGAGCGTAATCTCCTGCTTTCATCTCATTAATAAAGATAGGCATGCAATCACACGTTCACAGTGAAGCTGGCAGTTGATTTAGGGGTAGTCAGTTTGTGTGGCACGGCTCTCGGCTGCTGTATTAAATAACACGGAGAACGTGTTTTATGGAGGCAGCCACCTCCAGAGAGAGAGTCTCTCGTCCATGCGGGGCGTGCACACACTCATAAAGGAATGCAGTTAATAATTTAAACCAATATTGTACAGAGGCTGGGAGGGGGTTAGCTAAATGAAGAGGAACCCAACAAATTCCTACCATCATTTCTTTTCTATGGAGCGATATATTTGGACTTAATGCAGACCCATAATGAGGTCATTGATTCAAGGGCCGGCTATTCCTTTTCCTCCTGTGTCGCCTAGGAATAGGAATCTTGCACTGAGGCACTTTAATTTACCAATACATAGTGAAATGCTTGTTTTTATAGACCTCAGAGAGATTGAGAATGGGGAGAGAGAGAGAGAGCAAGAGAGAGCGAGAGGGAGGAAACATCTCTCTGGCTTGCTTATTAAATTTCTAATCAGACTGTGGCTGTGTGATGGCAAGCATAAAACACAAATTCCCTGTGTTACAATCCAAGCGAAATAAGGAGCCGTGGAAATAAAGTATTACTTGGCACTGATCGACACTGAAAAAGGAAGAAACGGCAGCAGGAGGAAAACAGCATGTGCAAGTGCGGGGGTACTTGAAGTGTTAAATTTAGAGAATAGCGAATAAGGAAAGTGCCTGCAACTCAGCTTTGTGCTGCGAACCTTTTATGAGGCTGTGTGTGTGCAGTCTATAATCAGTGTGCAGAGAGGGGTGCTGGGAGCCCAGTATGCAATGTCCTGTCTTCAGTCCCCACTTCTCCCACCGATTAAAGGCCTTAATTGCTCTAATCGAGCCACCAGATGGATTTTTAAAGGAAAAATCTAAATGGTTTGCTGCCTTTTTTTTATTTTACATCCAGGAAGGACCATGTTCAAGGGTCTTAAAGCATCGGAAGGTTAGAAGAATGAACCAACAGTAGACGCGGCAGCAAAGTCAGTTTTGAAAAAGACAGCCTATAATGGTCGCCCACTGTCGGTCTGCAGTTTAGCTGAAGACTGCAGTTATGGGTTATCATCGTGACGTTCCCCTGCTGTATCTAAATCAGTCTCGTAGATTTGATTACTTGCTGCAAATGTTGGCGCTACATCCATTTTCAGTCAGGACACGAAGTGTCTCGTAGTAAATGTTATCACACTGCACACCTTATCGAGTACATTTCCAGCAGCCTTCCATGCAAAAGTCATTTAATAACATGAAGCTGCGGACCACCTCGAACCTTCGCTCCAATCTGAATCCTCCAAGCTGAATGTCCTTCACCCTGCATGTCTGCCATTCACCTCTCACAGCATACATTTCAAAGTCATAGCTCTCATAACTGCCATACACATCGTTCAGATGCCTTCAGGAAAAGCCAGACTCTTCAAATTCAGACAGGGGTATGAGGGGGGTTTTGAGTGGGGGGGGGAGTAAAATAAATGACTTCAGTTCCTGCATTCTCGAAATCGCAAACCCCAAATGCACTCATTTGCTAGTTATTTATTACTAAAAAAACAGCTGGTCTCATATACTCTGGAATGACCTTATTATCTAAGGGCATATCCTCTTCTAGGTAATGAAAGAACAAGCACTCAACTGAATAAATAAAATGGAGTGGCCATCTAGTGAATTGACATTGACGTTGAAATGTAAGGAGTCTTTAAATCACACTTAGCTGACTGGCCTCAAATACAGGCACGAAAACGAAATAAATGGATCTACAATCCATACATAGTAATGATACTGACACTTTCAATAACACCTCAAGGTGATTTCTTGAATGAGCAGATGTAGAAATATTGCTCCAATAAGATATCGTTCAGATTGCTCGGGTTGGATCCCCTTTTGCTATTTAGAACTACCTTTGTTCCTCATGGCATAGATTCAGCGAGGTAGTGGAAATATTCCTGAGAGATTTTGATCCATGTAATCACATGATGGCATCATACAAGTGCTACAGATTTGTCAGCTGCACATACATGATGTAAATCTCCTGTTCCACCACATCCCAAAGGTCTTAAAATCTTTCAGATTGAGATCTGGTGACTGTGGAGGCCATCTGAGTAAACTCATCGTCATGTTAAAAAAAAAAGAAAAAAAAAAGATGATTTTAGCTTTCTGACATGGTGTGTTATCCTGTGGGCATAAATAGAAGGACACGGTCAGCACCAACACTGTGCATTTAAACGATGCTCACCTGATACTAAGGAGCCCAAAGTGTGCCAAGAAAATATCCCTCACACCATTATGTACTGTAGCAGCCTTAACCTTGATACAAGGCAGGATGGATCCATGCTTTCATGTTGTTTACACCAAATTCTGACACATTTTTTCTTGAATGTTGAATGTCACAGCAGAAATCGGGACCCATCAGACCAGGCAACGTTTTTTTCCCCAATCTTCTGTTTGTGAGCTCATGTGAATTGTAGCCTCAGTTTTCTGTTCTTAGCTGACAGGAGTGGCACCTGCCGTGGTCTTCTGCTGCTGTAGGCCATCTGCTTCAAGGTTTGACATGCTGCCCATTCAGTGATGCTCTTTGGCATACTTTAGTTGTAATGAGAGATTATTTGAGTTACTGTTTTCTTTCTATAAGGTTGCACCAGTCTGGCTATTCTCCTCTGACCTCTGGCATAAACAAGGCGTTTTTGCCCAGACAACTGCAAATCACTGGATATTTTCTTTCTTCTTTCTTTTTTTTATTTTTTTTATTTTTTTTTTTACACCATTTACTTTAAAAAAAAAACCCTAGATATTTTTTGTGCTGACTTTGGACCAAGAGGACAAGCAGGCGATCAAATACAAACGTTAGCGCTATAGTTAAGCTCAAGGTGTAGTAGTAGTAGTTCATGAGATTTAATTGGGTGTCAGCTTGTCACTCACACCAGTTACTTAAATAGTTTTTCACATTCGCACGGAGCAATTTTCACTCGCAGATGTGTGAAATGCTCAAGTCCTGGTTTAAAAGCCCGATGGCTTGGTGTTATGCTCCCTCTCTTTTTATGCTGGTACTTGTCCAGATGCTTTGGTTTCACATTTTTCCGGCTGGCGACAAACTGAAGAGGTCTCAGCTGTGCCATTTTTGTACATACTCGGTATGAGGGGGAAAAATAGCTGATGCCTGGGGCTGGTTTCAACTCCCCCTGGGGGCTTTCTAGTCTGATATGGCGCAGTTGCTCTGCATGATACTCAGGGTACTGTAGTATACTTTCAGTAGTGATCCTGTAGAAGCAGTGGACAGATGTGGCAGACATTAAAGTGATGTTTGTGAGCCAGTTCAGAGGTCACTTAATCCCCACATACTTGAAGCTGCTCTGTTATCTGACCTGGTGTCTTTTGAATGATTTGATTTGTGGCTGTGCTATGGATTTGTAGGTATTCCCAGTGTCACTGTAAAAAAAAAAAAAAAAAATTAAGGAGCTTAGGTTGGGCTTTAGACATCTTAAGAAGTCTGGCTGGTATAACAAGCTAGTTAAAATGTGAATAGTTACAACAAAGCGAAGCATCAATGGATTTGCACAGATGATGAAATTACTCAGGGTGGCATGGAGTCTCGGGGTTAATGTTATTGCTTCATAGCTCCAGGGCCGTAGATCTGATCGTGAACTCGTGTTGCTGTATGTGTCGTGTTTAACATATTCTCCCAATATATTCTGTTACTTCTCACTGTCCAAAATACACGCCAGTAAGTGGATTGGCTACCCTAAATTACCCCTAGGTGTTAATAAGTGTGCAAATGTATGTGTCTGTCTGGGTGCGTATGAAGCAATGAATCTCTGGAGCTAGTAAAGTGGCAGTACTGACTGCAGTAAAGTGGTTGCTGAAGATGTATGAATGAATGCAGTCATTTTTTACAAGATACATTGGATTAGCTTGTTGTTCTTTTTCAGCTCCTACCATTAGGGGTTGTCACAGCAGATCATCCGCTCCGCATATTTGATTTGGCACAGGTTTTACACCAGATGATCTTCTCGGTGCATCCATCCTCACTTATCCGAGTTTGGGATTCATTTGTGCACCCTATGATGAGTTTATTTAATTCTATAAAAAAAAAATTCAGCCCTTGATGTGGTCAGGATTACAGTCACAAGGAGGCACATGGCTTCAGAATTCTGTATCTGGTCAATATTTGGAGGCTGTAGAATATACTTAGTGGATTTAATGATGGCCATTCGGTTCCCGGTTTGGGACTTTTTAGTGTTGCCCAAGTCCGAAGTTTATTTCTTCCATAATTTCAAATGACTTGTTTGTATTTAATATGGGGCTTGTAAATTTGCACTTGAAAGGAAAAAACACAATACAAATCCAGAGTGGTTGCAAACTGTATCTGTCCAGCCGTATTGCCCTCCAGTTGCATGCTATAATCTGTATTTCAGCTTGTGTGTCCACAACAGAAAACACAATTTTCATATGTTACTGTCTATTAAAACTCATTCTGAAGCAGCTTTGTTTCTGGATTATAGTTTACATAAACAATATTTGCTTACATTGTATTTGTATGGTGTTCTGTTTAAATTAGATTTGCTACAGGTTATATAACTGTGTATATTACATATGATGTTGATTATGCTAAGTTAGTGAGATGGCTCGAGATGTGCAGAAAAAAAATTGCTGATCTCCTGTGGATGCATTATTGGGAGCAAGGGAAATTAGTTGTGGAAAAATAGTTTTATAGGACTGCACAGAGAATGCACAGAGGCAAATATAAACAGTTACATATAGGTGCACACACACAAACATGCGCACACGTACGCGCACCTGCCACTGGGCATCCAATCCATCACTGTCTTGGTGTTAAACAACCTTGCTGCCAATAAGCATTCAATCACAATGCATGTTATCCCTGATGTGGTGAAATGGAGAGTAATGATGTCAGGCCTCTGGCGGCATGGACCAGGCTGATGGGGAGTAAATGGAGACGTGACCAGGGTGACCCTTAGCTCTCGAAGATAAATAGGCAGGTCTAAATGTGAAACCACACATGCTTTAGACTGTTTGTGCAAGGGATGTTCAAGTCAAACCAGGACTTGTGTTGAAATGTCTTGTGAATGAAGGCGGAACACTGATTTGACATTTATAGAAGACTTCAAGCACAGTACGGTGATGAGACTCACCGCAGTAAAACATTTGAACGGTGCAAACATTTGAAAGAACATTTTAACATCTTACGTTGATGAGATACAAGTAATATTTAATGTGCTTGAGTGTTGCAGGGGACTGTGTAGAGAAATATATACGTAGGAAATGTGGGTAGTTTTTACTCTTTTAACTGTAAAAAAAAAAAAAAAAAAAAAAGGTTATTCTGCACAATAAAAGGTCCCGGTTTGACTTGAATGCCTATTGTATATTGTAAATGGTAAATGATTGTTTCAACTGAACAGTGTATGATGTCATACAGTACTGTATGTACAGTATATACAGTAGGCCAAGTGCCTTAACTAATGGGAATGGGGAAAATGTGTGATTTTTCTGATACGGTTGTTGGTGCCGGACAGGCTGGTCACTGAAAAGTGAACTTTTGAAAAAGTCCTTCCTAAGAAGCTCCTAAAGGGACATACATAGGATGAAATTTTGAAATAAAAAAAACGCATACTGTTTTCATTGCAAGATCTCATGAAGCCTGAGTTTTGCAAAACATTTTTTATTATTGAAAATAATAATCATCACAATTGTATATAAATCACTTAATTATACACAAATTAAATTAATTTTTATTTGTATAAATCGTCGTTGTCGCAAAGCAGCTTTACACAATCAAAAGAATTATTTTTCTTGAAGATGAGAATTATTTTTGTATGAAATGTGAACGTGTATGAATCAAAATGGTCAGATAGTCCCTGATTCGCAAGCCGAGGGCGACAGTGGCATGGAAAAACTCCCTGAGATGGCAGTAGGAAGAAACCTTGAGAGGAACCGGACTCAACAGGGAACCCATCCTCATTTGGGTGAAACAGAAAGCAGGAATTGATCTGCATTCATACTGTGTGTTAGGTTGCAGGCAGTTCAGTAGAACAGATGTTAATTGATGTTAATATGATGTCCAGGTAGTTATTGGAGGCTCAGGTAGACTTGTAGGAAATTCCAGTCCTGAACTATCGAGCAACTGTAGCCAAGTCCGCAGAGAAACAGCTGTCAACATCAGTCGAGGCCAGAACCGTCTTCATAGTAGAGTGAAACCATCCCCAGATACCGGACACATCCCAAAGAGACACACGGGACATCCTTGTGATGAGATCTCCAACCAGAAGCGGGGCACCAGGATGAGTCTGCCAGGTCCAGAGGGCAGAGGGAGTCTGGATCAATGGCAGCTCAGGAACGACATGTGTAGCTCGACAGAGAGATGGAAAGAGAGAGGGGAGAGAGCAGTTAGGTACAGTATGGTCACAGTCACATAATATATAAGGTGAATGTATATTAAGTGGTTTAGACTTACACCGAGATTTAATAATTAACAAATATTGTGCTGAATTGAAAACAGAAAACACAACGAGTTAAATCCTGGCTTTGTGGTCTGGGCTTCCAACCAATCATAGGCCAGACTCATTTCTTGTTACCAATCATAATGCAGGAGGTGGGATTTCTTAACATCACACAGAGGCTTGTTAACAGTTTTTTTTTTTTTTTTTGAGTGAAATTATTTTGTAATTTACTTTACAAATTAAAAATCATTTCAGAAAAAAAAGAGAACTTATCTATACTCCGGCTTCTTTTTACATTGACCAGGATATACTCTCCCCTATCTCTTCCAGGTTGAAGAATATTTTCAAAAATATTTTCAGTGTTGATTTGCAGATACAGTAGGTAAAACAGTGCTTTGGTTTGTAAGAGCATGTGGTGGTATGATGTCACAGTGTGATGTACTGGTTGTCCAGGCTTCTGTTTTTGTGCACTTTAAATACATTTTTATTGCAAATAAAAATACATTAGCCTATGCAACCTGTGCTGCATCAGCCCTGTGATCCTTGTTTTTCTTATAACAAGTAAACTGAATTATAAAACTTCTGAATGTTCCTCCCCAAATTCCACTTCACTTCTGGCTAACCCCTTGACCCAAATGAAACACTACAGTCAAGTTTTTTTTCCTGTTTGTTGTGTAAGATGAAAGCACAGAGGTGCGAGCAGGGACCACTCAATATTTCTGAAAAAGAAACAGATCTATTGCTTTTTGGAGTGGAACGGATGGAATTGACAATCAGGCATTCAGCACACACTCAGCTCTTTGTGCCACCTCTTGTCAAAACCCCCTTCTCTCTCTGTCTCTCTCGCCCTCTCCCTCTCTTTTTCCGCATGCACTTTAGTTGCATACTTTCTTCATTCGCATTTTCATGCCTCAATGTTGGTGGTGTGCTTATTCGCAATAAATATGCAGTTAACAGCCTTTATGAAAAAACAATGAAGTAGCAGCAGCCACAAGCATAAACAAATAACCTCGGTGCTGCATTATTAATGGACGCGTGTGTGTTTGCGTGGGTTGTGATGTGCAGTTTGACGTTATGCATCATTTCTGGGTAAATGCTGAGATATTGTTGACTAAAGGTCCTTCTTTGACCTTACCTACTGTATGCAGCATGAAAACTCATAGGTTTACAGGTGAAATCAGCAGCATGGGTGCTGTCACCTGTTGTTTCTTCAAGCACAAAAAGTTAATTTCTATCTTCACTTTTCAAGTTATAATATGGGTTTTTGGTTGTCTGGGTTATTTAAGAAATTACTGGTTAGGAGACTTGTTTAAGAGTGTTTCGCTCACAAAATTCACTAGAAGAGCTTCACTGTACCTTGATATGGAGTCTACAAGTCTCTGGAACTCTACTGATTGGATGAACACCATTTCAAAGATAGTCTCATAAATGATGTTTTAATAAACACATGTCTTCCAGAGTATAACCGAGCAAGTTATGTTTTGTGCAATACATTTGTATTAACCACAGAAATGTTTTTTGGAAATATCCAAAATTATTGAATATCTCATTCATTTGTTCATTTGTTTATTTACTGGATTTCTTAGGCCACCTAATTATCTATTAGGCTCCATATTCAGTATTTATGCTCACAACATTTTGTATTACATAATATCATGAGCAACCTACATACAGTGGATTGAGAAAAATAATCACTCCCTTTAAAATAAGCATATTTGTTGCT
This sequence comes from Clarias macrocephalus, assembly GCA_011419295.1. Taxonomy (NCBI): domain Eukaryota; kingdom Metazoa; phylum Chordata; class Actinopteri; order Siluriformes; family Clariidae; genus Clarias; species Clarias macrocephalus. The sequence continues at coordinate 18,220 of JAAGKR010008324.1, forward strand.
TTGCAGTCTGAAATGAAGGCAGACACATTTCTTGTTTTATTCAATTGTATTTGCTTAGTTTCATTTTTAACTTTCAAGTTAAAATGTACTGTATAAAACCACAGAAAATAGTGAAAAACTGAATCACTGATTTGGAAAAGGAGAACACCCCTTGTAAAAGAAAATAAAAAAAGACTTGTAAATTCAATCAGGTGAAGCTAATCACCTTCTCAATGGCACATAAAACTTTGCACATCTAAAATTTGCAATATTTGTCCACTCCTCTTTGCAGAACTGTTCAAGTTGAGCTAAATTTGGTGGTGATCATTGGACTGCAGTTTTCAAGTCATTGCACTGATTTCTAGACCATTCAAGGACATTATTTTTTTTTCTCCTTCAACCACTGTGTGGTCAGTTTTGCTGTTTGCTTTTGCTTTAGTAAACCTTCTTCCCATTGATGATGTTCTGGCAGAGGGCAGCAAATTTTGACAGTATTTTGCTCCATCCATTTTCCTTCTATCCTGATGAGTGCTACAGTGCTGCAGAAAAACACCTCATAACAGACTCTATGCTTTTACTGTAAGAATGGTGTTATTTGGATGGTGAGCTGTCTTGGATTTCCACCAGACATAACATTTGGCATTGTGGCCAAATATTAAAATTTTTGTCTCGTAGTCTTACATGCGTTTTTGCAAAGCGTAGTCATCACTGCATGTGGCCTTTTGAGTGTTTTTTTTTTTCTTGCAACCGTTCCATACAAGCCACATTAGTTCAGAATTTTTTATATTGTTGTCACATGCACACAATAACCACTCTGTCATAAATTCCTGCAACTGCTTCAGAGTTGCTGTAGGCCTCTTGGCAGCCTCTTTGGCCAGTTCTCTCCTGTCCCCCTCATCCGGTTTGGAGTGACGTCCTGATACAGAAAGGGTCTGAGTTGTACCAAATACCTTGCACTTCTTAATAATAGACTTTACTGTGCTTCTAGACAGCGATAAAGCCTTGTGACTTGTGCCTGTACTTTATTCCAGAGATCTTTTGATAGTGTGTTGCCACCCATAGTTGATTTTTTTTATTTAATTTTTTCCCCCCGTTGCACATCCAGGGACTTTTCATGCTGAGCTAATCAAAATGACCACATCTGATCACAGTTGAAAGTTTGATGTCTTTGCGTCATCGAGAGTGTGATTAGCTTCACCTGATTTAGTTTTTTTTTTGTTTAGTTGTTCAGTCGTGTCTGAATCTTTGTGACCTCATGGACCATAGCACGCCTGGCCTTCCTAGATGCTGTTCATGGGGTTTTCTTGGCAAGGATACTGGAGCAGGTTGCCATTTCCTTCTCCAGAGTACCATCTATGGGCAATTTAGAAACATCAATTAGCCTAATCTGCATGTCTTTACACTGAGAGAGGAAACCCATGCACACAAGATCCGACGTGGAAATCAAACCCAGGACCTGGAGGTGCATGGTGACGGTCCTAACCACTAAGCCATAGTGCTGCCCTGATTGAGTGTACAAGTAATTTTTAGGAGGGGTGATCTTTTTGCAAATTTTTTTTTCTGACATGTTGATGTTTTATTTTTTACTTGGATGTTAAAAGTTGATTAAATACAGCTGGATAAAACAAAAACTGTCTGTCTTCATTTCCGCCTAAAAAACAACAAAATGTGATTATTTTAAAGGGGGATAAATTTATATAACCACTGTACATAGTTAGGAACATGCTCAGTACAACCATTATTTAATAATAACCTGTGCTGAAATAAAGTCCTTATTAAAGCAAAGTTTACAAAGTGCTTTGCATAGAGTAACATAATGAATCAAATTAAAACAGGGAGAATACAATAAAATTAAGTCAGGGCATACTGTGTAGCCAAAAGTAGAAGAAGCCAGTAAGATAATGTGTAAATTAGGTAACAGAAAATCAGCAAGAGTCAAATTATTGAAAAGCTAAGCAGACTGAAATTTAATGAAAAGCTTATCAGTCGCTGGTTAAATGTAACCAGATTGCCAAGAGCTCTCGGGTCATAAGAAAAAGAATTCCAGAGTATTAGGTCATAATAACAGAAGGCTTTCTCACCACTCTTTAGCCAGTTTGCTTGGGACTAACCTGTATATTTAGCCAACACATTTTGAACAAACAGGCTATTTCACATTTTAGTGGATCCCATGGGCCTCATCAGTGATCTTCCAGACCCAGGCCAGCAGGTTTGAACTAGGATGCAGCATAGTGTAACAGAGTGTTTTGTGATGGAGCTCTTTGAACATAAAATAAAACAATATCACATTAATCCAGATGAGTTGATTTCAAAAGACATGTTTGGAGTTCAAGTCAAACTGGGACTTTGCAAATTATGCAGAATAACAGAACACAATTGTGAGAGTAGAAGCTCTTTTTATTTCTCTAAATAATCCTCTGATACTTTAATGCACTCAACCCAGTGTTTCACCAGTGCTTAGATAACATCAAGGTATAAAGTTTTCTCAGTACTCTAAAGCCATGGTTGCATTGGCAGCTTCAGGTCTGAAACGGTCTAGTCTAATGGGCCAAACGTGTCGAAATCATGGATCTACTGTACACGGTAAGCATAAAGTTCTTGCCTGCATGCTTGGTTTCTTCCCACAGTCCAAAGACATGCAGATTAGGCTAATTGGCATTTGCAAATTGCTCATAGTGTATTTGTGAATGGGTGTGGATTAACACCTTGTCCAGGGCGTTGTCTGCCTAATGCCCTGAGTTCCCTAGGACAAACTCCAGTCCTCCTGCACAGGATAAGCGGTATGGAGAATAATTGAGTAAGAGTAATTTGAAAGTATTGATCTGTTTTTTTCATAGCATACTGTAGGTTTGGTTATATACAGCATGTTTGAAATCATGGAAAGGATTTATGCTCACCTTGTATTTCTGAGGCAGGTATACCGCCGAGGGTTTTTGAAAAAGTTTTTAGATTTTGTAATTAGAAATGATAAAAAAACCGGCACATAATCTCTCTGCTCTGCATTCCCTATAGGATGGATTTCTTGATTTATCATTGTTGGGCTGCAAAAATTATGACACTTCCAGAACATAATGAGATTTAGTTGATATTAAATAAAAGAATAAATCCTTCAAATAATTAAGTACTAAACAAAAAAGACAAATAGTAAGCCAACCAATCCCAATAGACAAACCTGCTGTGTTTCACCAGATATCTGAGCAATGGGCTTGAAGAAATGTTCTTGCCAATAAATATTATTTACAGCAGTGTCACTTATGCACAAGTACTGTAGCATGCATTAAGAAGAATATTTTATCGTTATTGCAAGTGCAAGTATTCTCCTGTTAAAATTCATAGTTGTTACATTCATGGCCGGTTTAGATCGCGTGAACTCTCACATGCTGTAGTTTCAGTTCTACTCATCCCATATAAGAAAGTGTTGGAAGAGTTTTACTGAACACATTTTCCTCTGAAAGTCCAGCACCTACAGAAAATAACTGTGCCGTAATTCATAGTGGAAAGCTCATTCAAAAATATTTTACCGCACAGAGACTTCAATAAATGGAGCACTTATAAAGTTTGACTTTTGTCCTACTTACCAACTTGTTCTTTACTATCCTACAGTCGCTTAATGATCCTCTTGTGTGTTTAATCGAGCTCCTTTTTTTTCAATTATTTCTCACTATTTTTGTGCTCGTTGTTGTTCAGGGGATCGAATCTGTGCCAGTATGTATCTAGGTAAATGCAAAAAGGGGAAATTGGAATCCGAATACAGTTTTAATAAATAACAAATGCCAAAATAAACATGGATGGCATGCATCTCATTTAAGTTTAATACAATAAAAATTGATAAGGATTAGACATTTAAATTTGATCCACTAAAGATCCTTTATCTTCTTTTTCTTAAGTTACAGTGCTACCTTGGCATACAAATTTAATCCACTCAGGAGTTGAGATCTTTAGGCGAAATTTTGTAATGCAAAACGCATTTCCCCATAGGAAATAATGTAAGTGCAGATAATCCGTTCCAACCACCCAAAAATATTACCACTGTCCATTTTTTTAAAATATATTTTTGCATATCAAAACATTTAAAATACATGTAAATTAAGTAAAATCTGAAATAAATATACAATAAACCTCACTTAACCTTAATTTAGTATTTCTCCTGGCATCGGCTGCTATAAATAAAACTTAAAGTGATTTTTTTTTCTTGCTGAATAATAATTCTTGCTTAATAACTTTCTTGGGACCCATGGTGCTATGTTTTGCACGGAATGCAACATTTTTTTTTTTAATAAATAAAATTATTTAAACTCACTTTTCTTGGCTTTCCACGGACACAAACAGGTTTTGAACGGCTCGCGAATGCGCTGCCAGAAGTACACGCAACTGACTCTATTGCTCATATGACGAAAATGCTTTATACGGCAAGGCACATTTCTTGCAAAATTTTATGTCTTTATGGTAAAAATTTGCAAGGTGTTTGGGGTTGTTGTCTTCTTGACCGTCTCGGTCAATGAGATCAAATCCTTTCCCATTTTAGGTTTTCTTTGATGATATGTAGTGCATTATTACAGCTTTCCGCCTTGGATGCTCCTTCCCTGTGCAGATGGTGTCCTCAGGATCATACATGCAAAACGTCTGTCTTCAGACATGAAGAACCGAGTGTTATTTTTTTGCCACGATAAGTTCTTATTTGTCTCACTGACCTTCCTTATTAGACTGAGGTCCAATTGTGAAATCTCGCATGCCTCACCTGTCCAAGGACAATTAGTTGTGAGTCCATGAACTTTCCACTTGGATATTATAGAATGAATTGTACTGACAGGAATGATTAAGGTCTTTTTAATGGGTCTGTAGCTTTTCCGTTGGAGTGTTGTTTAATAACTTTGCCATTACAGCGCCCCAGGTGCAATTTGTATGAGAAATTTGGTTTCAGAGCAGTTATATCAGAACTTGCATTAGAACACACACACACACACACACACACACACACACACACACACACACACACACACACACACACACACACAAAGATATGGAAAATTAACGCATTTAAGCAAAATGTCTCACAAACATTTTCATACTTAGTTGGATTGAGATTCTGTCACAGTTGGAACAGATTTCAAAGTCCATGCATAATTCCAGATGTGTTAACATGAGTTCATTTCAGTATGAAAGACGTCTCTGTAAAGTTAAATTTGGCTAAACAGTATTAATGTCATCTACGGTTAGGAGATTACATACATTCATCATGAACATCATGTCATACTTTTAATAATTTTTTTCAACAGTGATGTTTCTTTGGCAGAATAATTCCTCAGCATATATCTTTAATAGGAAAAAAACTCAAATTTGTAGCACAGTTTAATTTATGCAGGTTTTTCTGATGTCAACATAGGGTATACATACACATCCACTTAGATGATTAATTCAGGGGCGTTGAAAGTAGAAGAAAATTTCAATTTGCCAAGCCCAAGCCTTCTCAACTTTAGGTAAGTACAAGAAAGCCCCTTCTCCAAATTCAATACCTTCAATACCTTCAATAACCTTGACTAAAGTTTGCAGCTACTAGAGGTATGCTTGTTGATCATGCTTAAATGTTGTGTACACTACCGCACAAAAGTTTGTGATCACTTTCTAACTCCTTGGTCATTTCTGATTTGTATTTATTTCTACATTGTAAAGCAATGCTGAAGGTATACAAAATATGCAATATTAATATGCAATATATTGAGATATGTCTGCTACTCATAATCTGCAAAGCCTTTGTAATGGCTCTAATCTGAGGTTATTTGGAAATATTTAACTCTAATGAAAAACTTCTCTACAGCAGAAGTAAGTTTTGGGCTTGCCTTTTTGGGATGGTCTTCATGAGAGCCAGTTTCATCATGGTGCTTGATGGGTTTTGCAAATGCACTTGACAATACTGTTCTTGAAAGAACTAATCCAGAAAGGCTGACCTTCATGTCTTAAAATAACAACAGACTACTGTTGTTGTTACATAATTACATAATTCCATATGTTTTATTTCATGTTTTGAAATCACCAGAATTATTGTAGAATGTAGAAAATAAATCTGGACTGTGTACAGGGTCATAGTCGGCCAGGGTTGGTTAATGCGCATATGGGGGTGGGGGTGGGGGGGTCAGTGTAAATTTGATCCCTTATGTATAATACTTACTCAGTGTTGATATTAATTATAAACATTAATTATATAATAACCCAATTAATTTCTTGGGTTATTAAAGATGGATGCTGTTCAGTAATTCTGCTCCAGATAAAAAGCATACTTTAGTCATATTCATGATTAAAGTATGTACAGTATTTAAACTTCTAACCACTGCTGTATACAGTATTTGTGTGTATGCATACTTCTAATTAATAGTAATAATACTAATACTTAACCAACAGATGAACTGACCAAATTTCTGAAATAGCACTTCCAGAAAATTTTCTTCCTGCTTGAAGTGTATTTTAAGTGTATTTCAGGTATACTAATCGAATTAGTTACAAGAAGTCAAAAAGCTGTGCATTTGAAGTGGAATTATGTTTTGAAAATCAGAAGTCTTACTATTTTTTCCTGGTATTTTTTTCAAAAGACAACTGAGATTCTATATTAACAAACAGTACTGACAGTCTGTCTGATCAAGAAAAAAAAAAGAAAAGAAAATCTCGAATGCAAATGATGCTTGCTTTTCTACACCGTTCCTATGCTGCACCATGCCACCGGTATGATTGGAAACTGATGTAACAGATGGCCAGATGGCAGACATCCAGATTTATTACAAACCTAACAGCCTAATGAACATTTAATAGCTTGAGATATTGGGTTATTCTAGTTCTTAAACGTCTGTTCTTGCAGCACAGGTCTAGGTAACTTGATGAGACACACATAGTCAATTCAGCTCAGAGATTGAGTGTTGGTTAAAACACAGCTCTTAGACTGTATTATAACTAGTACTGTTATACTCACTCTTTGATAAATTTGTCCGAGTGCACTTTCTATCAGTAGCATGAACACCAACAGTCTTGAGCTTCTAGCCATTCAGTTTAATGACTTTTCCCTTGGCATTTCATTTTGTACTGCATTTTCTTTTTCAATTTTATCACACTGTGACAAAAAAAAAAAAAAAAAAAAACTATTTTCCTCAAATGAAATAAAGGTTTTACCATTTACAAGTTTAATAGAGCTTTTGTGGGATGTATGCAGATTATTGAGATTTGTGAGCTGTATATTAATCATTTTTTCCCAGAAGCTTTGTTAATTCTTATCATGCTTGTTGTAATTGGCTTAACGAACTCTGGGAAGAATGTCAGTTATGTTAAACGGTATGGCCATCCATTTAGGGCTTACGCTTTTAATTGTTATTGTAGCTGCTTTAGAGCCCTGTGAATCTGTATAGAAATAAGAGGGACGTTTACAATAAAAGTCATAAGGAGTAATGCTATCAAGATAAACTCTAGAGGATGCTTTAGATTTGATACTATAACATACTTTCTAGTAGATTATCTACGAGTTGCAACCTAGTAAATGTTATAAAAAGGACTTTTGTGACCTTTTAACTTTTTGCAAACATTTACATGGCTAAATAATTGCATTCTTAGTTTCTTTCCACCATCATTGGGCCTCATTTATCAATCTTTCTCCAAAGTTGTGTGGAAATGTTTCCCTAGGCTAAAATGAGCTAAAAATACCCCACCAGATTTACAAGTTTCAGTAACACTGATTTTATTTGTACTCTTGTGCGTATGTTGATAAATGCCAATCGGCCATAAATTAGCGAGCGTTTTCACAGCACAGCTGAGTTGCATTTAGTGATGCCCACATCAAAGGCAAAAGAGCTCACAGAGAGAGGAAAATGACAACTAAACAGTGAAAGAGTGTAAACACAGCTCTCTAAACCCCATTTTTGGCCTTTTGAAAAAGATGTGGAGTGCTCTGTGCAAACATTAACTACCTCATGCAACAAGCAAGCCATTAAAGCATGGAATCCGTGTCCCAGATTAGGTATTTTTATGCCAAATCTTGTATTTTAAATATTAAAATGTATTTAGTGAATATGTTGCTTTCCCTAACCGTGATTTATTTACGCAATGTACAGTACAGTGCTGGGTATGCATACTGCCTGGACAAAAGAAATATTGCATATGCTACTATTTCGTTTAGCTTTGATTATGCCTTGCAATGTGGTGACCAATTCATGTGTGAAAATCATTCCTCATGCTCCCAGAATAAAAAAAAAAATCCTTTGATGTGATAACCAGGTAATTCTGTGCATTCAGGTTAACGGATGACTTTATTTTATTGCCACATAATGTTGCTGAGTCTAAACCTGACCAACTAGGGCAAGAGTAGATCAGAAAACACACAAGCCTCCAGTGGCTTGTACAGTGACCACAAGGTATAATGGGTACACTGATTCACGCTGAACAACTTTCGCATTGCATGTCATGGGCCCTACTCAAGTCAGTTAAGATGTATCTGTTTCTCCAATACTTGGACTAATCCCTACCCAAAAAAAAAAAAATCCCAGTTGTGTTTGACTAATGGCACGTTGTTATTAACCTAGTAACCCAGTGTAAGTATCTATCCAGTGATGTAAACTTTAAAGCACTTTTTGTAAGTCACTCTGGATAAGACATTTACCTAAATGTAAATGTAAAGTCAGTGGAATTTGGTATACTCCTCCTAGGGGATTTATACGATTGCCACCAAACCAGGCTTATGTGATGTCAAGAGATTGAGGATGGAAAATTGCAAAGGGATTTTTGATATCTCAAACAGGTTTGCTGTGATGAAGCCTTAAACTTATGCCAGAAAGTGGTTAATAACTTCCTGTGCGACATCATACATTGTCTTTTTCGTGTGTCCGGGCAGCGATGAGTAGGGTGCTTGCAACCCAATCATCGTTGCATGCAACTATACTGTGCAATTACAATAAAGAAGCAAACCTCATGCATTAAATTGTATATAAAATTGATATAATATAAAAAAATCACCACTTTTGTATTGTGTGGATACAAAATAAATGTAGAAATTAATTCATTTAAAGTCACAAAATAAATTCATAAATTAATGTGTCCAGTTTGTCAAATAAGGCTCAATGTCCTGTGAAGTGAATTGTAATATTAACATATCAAACTCTGTTTATTTTTTCCCAACCTGACTTTTCAACACTTTTCATAAAATATATGCCAGCTAACAACTGGTGAAAGTTAACACTTATCTGCCATCCTTAAACCTTAGACACCTGGCCAGGGATGAATCGGATGTAGCATGAATCGGATTCATAGTTTGGCATAGTGTAAGATTGTTCCTGGAATCACTTCCTCATTATGACTCAGCACTATGTACAATTTTAACTTTCTAAAGTACATGGAGAATGTAAACACAAGCTTTAACCCGTAATCAGGTGAAAAAGCACATTTAGTAATTGCTAGTGCCAGTAAAACACAGAAAATGATTATCTTTTGGTATTTCAGCATATTTTTATGTGTAACTTTTTATATGTATTTTTTTATGTAGATTCTTTTGGGGAAAAATATTACCTTAGACAGGCAAGGAACCATATATGGTAACTTTACTGACTTTGATTTGTAACAAAAATCACAACAATATATATTTTTTAATCATACAAGTGATTGGAAAAAGTCATTAGATTAAAAAAAAATTCCGTTTATTTCACTGTTTGCCCTGTAAAGGGTTTAAAAATGGTTTATTGTTTTAAATCACATTCTCTTTTACATTTCTACAAACAAAGTTCTGATTTCTATGGTGGAAAGTACATTTTAAGGTGAAAGAAAAATAGTTCCATACTGAGGCAGTACATATCAAGTGTTGTAAGAATTCATATAAAAAAAAAATGCTACAAAACTTGTATTATTCCCCTAAAAGTTCATTACACAGTATCATAAACAGGGGATAAATGGGTGTGAATTTAAGACGCTACTGCAAGCTTAATAAATGCTGTTATAATGCCCAAACTAGAATAATATTACAAGTAGAAAATAGATATAAAGAGTCTGTATGTTAAAAGCCAGTAAACACTGATGTGCTGCGAGTATGACTCTTGGTCTGTTTATCACATTATAGATCACGGGGAAACATAGAAATACTGTACACAGCATATCTGCAGCAGTGGCAGAACTCGTAGGTGACAAATCTGACCTCGGCTTTTCATCATATTAATTGGCACGCAGCTCAGAAAGATCTTGCTTTCCCATTTCCAGTGACTGCATAATAACTCCACAGCTCGTATCTTATATGCCCAGCCCTTATCTCCTGCTATCTAAAGTCATATCAGAAATCACATCACAATTAAAGAAAGGTTCACGAGTCTCACGCCAGTTCTTCTCTAGCCAAGGCTGTGGGTGATAGGCCTGAGTGTTGCCATGGCAACACACTAGGTCTTTTTCCCTTTCTCCTTTCTGTAATGTGATATGTCTTATCGGGCTCAGTAAAAAAAAAAAAGTTGTCCCTGCTGTTTTACGTAGAGTATGGTTAACTACTTTTGATCCCCCCTTTTTCGTTTTTAGGGTCTCCCCTGGACACTTCATGCTTGCATCAAATAGAGCTAGAGCAGCTGTCAAGGTTTAATAATGTTTTTTTTTCTTTTGCCATTAGTCCTGTATCAAGTTATATTTGCCATTAAAAAAAAAAAAATAATAATACAAATATCTATAAATATTAATGTAACATCATCTTTCTGTAGAGTTGTTTTTGGTATATTTGAATACCATGCATGAGACCATGTCATGTCACTGAAGCTTGCATTTTATATCTTACATAGCTTTACTTTCAACCAATATTATTAGTATGGATAGTGTACTTTTTCTCCCAAGGACCAGCCAATGATGGACAGCAGAGATTTACTTGTCAGAATATGTGAACACAGAAGCTGTCATGCAGCTGCCCCTGATGCCCTTTATGTCTCTGTAGCCGGCCCTGAGATATGACGGTTGAACCATGATTCTGTTTTTTGTGCTGAATGTAGAAGTGCTAGCTGAATAGATAGATTTTTTAAAACACACAAGCGACTATATTCCTTCTCTTGTTGATCTGTATTTCTCACCGCCACTGTGCTATTGAGAAGGCTTGTGGTTTGGGCACAACTCAGCTCCCCCAGTCAAAGACACAGCCTTGTGCTTCTGTCACTTAAGTCTAAGCAGACACACGATCAATAATAGAAATGATGGCTTCTATGGCAAACACTGCCCTATCAGCCTTGCTCGAAAAGGGCTTAGCTCCACAATGGGCAAAGCGGTTCTGCCCAATCAAGCCACAGTGCTGAAGATCAAGCGTGCAAGAGAGGGCGCTGCTGGAAGGCCAGATGTCAAGCCTGTGAGCTTGATCCATAAAGGACTTTGCCAGCATAGACGGGTGGCCTTATCTGTCCAATTAGAGCCCAGTTGTAGAGATTCGCTGTCTGCTGTGAGCTGTTTATTTTAGTCGAGAACTGTATATGTAGGCTACCTCGCATACACTGCTTATTCACGCATACCAAACACATTTCTGTAAATATCAGTGAGATTATTTGTGTGCACTGAATTCTAGGAAATCTGGAGAAAAACTGGAGAGAGACATACTGTAGGCATGCAACAGGGACCAAAAGTCTGAGGAAAATGCAGTAACATCTTGAGCGAAAAATAGAACCTTATGTGAATTTCAGAACTTGGTGTTCCCAACTTGTGCATGCCCTAAAGCTAGCACCGACTCCACTTGCATCAGTGATGGATCAAATCCTTATGATTGTCACCTACATTTGTGCTTTTAAAGGAAGGGACTCAAAGACTCAAAGAAAATCCGTACTTTGTCCCAGACTCTTGGACTGTAAGTACAGTTTGTTCACCTCTGGATTTTTTCCTGTTGTACAGCTTCAACTGCATTTTTTGTCAAATAAAAGACATGTTCTGATGACACAGAGGAAAGAAAATGTGGGCATTTAAAGACATGGTGGTTGAACCCCAGGAATAGAAAATATCAGAGCGAGAGTAAGATGAGATGTAGAGTAAGAGCTCCCCAAAACCTGGAAGCACTTGTCTTGGCAGATGGCTCTAATCCATCAGCAGGGTCTCTGGAGGACCATACAGAGTGTGTGGAAAAAAAAGAGAAAGATCAGCAACTCTTTAATTTAACCTAAATTCTATATCTGACAATGTACTGTGTCTTGCCCTCAGAATGCCAACCAGTAACAATGCTATACAGAGGCATGAAGTTCCTATATCAGATAATGCTTACTTTCAAAGATGATGGGCTGTCTCATTCTTTCTTTGTGCGCGATAAAGGTAGGAGGGCATGCTGTCATTACGGCTTTTCTAAGAATCCTCTTTTCGCTCTAAAGTGCACTAAGACTTCTATACAAAACCAGAGGTGTAAGGCTGAAAGTCAGCTCCACAGATCCTCCCTGCTGCCATGCTTTTATGTGTGAGAAATCTACAGATAATAGAACAGCAGATCTTTTCGGGCAATTTCTGGCACACAGCTACACCCTGTTGCATTCCTGAGCTTTGTCCCACAATGCATTTGGGAGCAATTAGTTTCTGTCTAACAAGCAAAAAATCTTGAAATATAACACAGTTTTTGTAGGTTTAAAATCAGTTTGTGAACTGTCATGTGTTTCCAGAATATTTTTCATAATGTGTACAACAACGGATGTGTACAATCTCAGCTATAGGAACAGGAGTGTGTGTGTGTGTGTGTGTGTGTGTGTGTGTGTGTGTGTGTGTGTGTGTGTGTGTGTGTGTGTGTGTGTGTGTGTGTGTGTGTGTGTGTGTGTGCTGTGTCATGCGCATGCTTGCACGCGTTTGATAAAAGCGCTGCATGGCAGAACAGCACTGATTGATGCTGATCATCAAGTTCACAGCTGTGCTTTCCCCTTAGGCTCCATCTCAGGAGAAGCAAGATTGTGTGAGTGTGTGTCCATGTATGCCATGGCAGCAGACTTCAAACAGTGCAGTAGACCCTCCTTTCATCCTCTTCTTCTGCTCTGCGTTTTGTTTTTACACCAGTGTTACATCAAGGCGAGCTGCGTTTGAACTGGAATTATGCTGATAATTGGTTCTGTGGTACAGTGAAGAAGTCTGTGATGTGTTTAGCGATTCTGGTGATAATTTGTTGGTTGATGCTGTGTTTTTGTTATTCTCACTAGTGCAGTTACAAGTTACATTTGTGTCTTTTTCTCACTCGTTATGTTTTGATATTAAAATAATTCGTAACATAGCGGAGATCAGCTATGCAGTGCCCTTGTGCTAAGTTAGGGGGCGTGTCTGGAAACCAGCTCAGCGTGGCTAATTGGCAATCTACATGATGACAGGCCAGATACAATAGTGATAACAGCAGTATTAGCATAAAAGTTGAAGCTTTGGAAGCTGATCTGTTTGGACAGAGTGTACAGATGAGAACGTGAGAGAGCTGAACAGATTAAATGACTAATGTTCTTCTCTGTCACTCTTTTTGTCTAGAGATGATGCAAAGGCCAGTGGGTAGTTAAATGGTAATGGTAGGAGTAAGGTAGACGATTGCTGTTGGAAGTAAAAATAGACTTCAGTTAAAATTAAAATTGAAGTAAAAATTAAGTGTTGCCTTAGGATTTCATTACAAAATAATAGCTGGCTGATAATATCGCAGATGCAGTGTGGGTATTTGTTCTATCCTGTACCGCTG
>JAAGKR010008325.1:0-26487 GCA_011419295.1 Clarias macrocephalus
GAGGCCGAGTTAATCGGTGACAATCCAGAGCCAAGGCCAGGGAGCAGACAGACAGGCTAAACCAACCGTCTGCTAGCTGCATAGAGTCGTCACTCAGGGTTCATCATATTGAGACTGTGTCTGTTCCCCGAGCTAAACATAAACATACATTTAGAAAGACTCAGAAAGTCTGTTTTAGTAACTTAATTAACATAGACACCACAAACTCAGATCACACTGAATGCGCAGCCGCACCTCTGATCTGAAGCTCGGACTGTTAAATATTAGATCTCTCGCATCTAAAGCAGTTATTATTAATGAAACTATCACAGATCAGGAGTTTGATATATTATGTTTAACAGAAACCTGGATTAAACAGGACGAGTATGTAGCTCTAAATGAAGCGAGTCCTCCTGGATACAGCTACATACACCAGCCTCGGCTAACTGGTAGAGGAGGAGGAGTCGCAGTTATTTATAACCATAATCTGACTATCGTTCAAAAACACTGACATAAATTTAATGCATTTGAAGTTCTCTATAGTAACATAAGTGTAGCTACAAATATTAATCTGCCCAGCCGATCCCGCTAATCATCATTTACAGACCCCCAGGGCCGTACTCGGAGTTTCTCTCTGAATGTGCAAATTTCCTCTCAAACCTTGTTGTTTCTGTAGACAAAGCGTTAATTGCTGGAGACTTTAATATTCATTTTGAGAATCCAGAAGACCCTCTGAGAACAGCATTCTTGTCCATACTGTACTCAGTAGGAGTAAATCAGTGTGTAGTAGGACCCACTCATAAAGCAGGTCACACTTTAGATTTAATATTATTCTTCGGATTAAGTATAAGAAATTAATTTATAATTCCACTTGTCTGAAGTTATCTCAGATCACTATCTTGTCTCGATTAAAGCGTGTCATAGTAATAATGTACACACAGCACCGCGCTACCGCCTTAAACGTACATTCACATCAAATACCACACAGAGCTTCATCAATAATCTCCCAGAGTTATCAACTTTGATTGGATCGCCATCAGACTCCACAGAACTCGATCAGGCAACTGAACATTTAGAGTCGACATTTCGTTATACCTTAGATAATGTAGCTCCAGTTAAAAGGAAAATGATTAAAGATAAGAAACTCGCTCCCTGGTATAATGATCACACGCGCAGGTTAAAACAGACCACTCAGAAATTAGATCGTAAATGGCGTCAAACCAAATTATTAATATTTCAAATAGCTTGGAAGGAGAAGCATCCTGAACTATAGAAAAGCTCTCAGTGATGCTGGATCAACGTATCTCTCCACTCTTATAGAAAATAACAAAAATAGTCCGTATTTTTATTTAATACCGTAGCTAAATTAACCAGAAATAAGACCACTGCAGAAATCTCCACAACAACAAAATACAGTAGTGAGGACTTCATGAACTTCTTTAATAATAAAATTGTAAACATTAGGCATAAAATTGAGGTTTTGAAACTGGACAATGTAATTGATGCAGATGTTAAACTAACCATGTCAGATCGGAACTTAGAATACTTTACTCCCCTTGAAGAAAATGAATTAATTTTACTCATCTCTTCTGCAAATTCATCAACCTATATATTAGATCCCATACCGACACATTTGCTCAAACAGATAGTGCCAGAAATAACAGAACCCCTGTTGAAAATAATTAATTCTTCAATCAGCATTGGGTATGTTCCAAAATCGTTTAAATTAGCAGTTATTAAACCGATAATTAAGAAGTCTGACCTCGACCCCGGTCAGCTGTCTAATTACAGGCCAATATTAAACCTCCCCTTTATCTCTAAGATTCTGGAAAAGATAGTTGCGCAGCAGCTATGGTCATATCTACACAGAAATAACATACATGAACTGTATCAGTCAGGATTTAGGCCTCATCACAGCACAGAGACAGCACTCGTTAAAGTAGTAAACGACCTCCTATTGACCTCTGATCAGGGTTGCGTAACTATGCTTGTGTTACTCGACCTCAGTGCAGCTTTTGACACAATTGATCATAGTATTCTCCTTTAGAGAATGTAGTAGGAATTAAGGGAACGGCCCTCTTGTGGCTCAGATCCTATTTGACTAATCGTTATCAGTATGTAGATTTAAATGGTGATTATTCAGCATGTTAACTAGTGGAGTTTGGTGTCCCACAGGGTTCGGTTCTAGGCCCACTGCTTTTTTCCCTTTACATGCTTCCTTTGGGCAACGTAATCCGTAAGCACGATATTAATTTTCACTGTTATGCTGACGACACACAGTTATATAAGCAAAACCAGATGAGAGAAACCAGCTTGCTAAAGTTGAGCAATGTGTAAAGGATATAAGAGACCGGATGCTAACTAACTTAGCTACCTTCTGCTTAATCCTGATAAGACAGAAGTTCTACTATTAGGACTGCATGCAGCTAGAAGCAAGATTGTAGACCACACTGTAACTTTAGATGCCTTTCAGTTCTATCTAGTGCAACAGTAAAAGACCGCAGTGTGATCATAGATTCTAGTCTTTCATTTGAAGCTCATGTAGACAATATTACCAGGATAGCTTTCCTTCACCTCAGAAATATTGCAAAGTTAAGGAATATATTGTCACTAAATGATGCAGAAAAACTTGTTCATGCTTTTATCACCTCAAGGTTGGACTATTGCAACGCCTTACTGTCTGGTTGTTCAACTAAGTGTATAAACAAGCTTCAGTTGGTGCAGAATGCAGCAGCGAGGGTCCTCACTAGAACCAGAAGATACGAGCACATCACCCCTATCTTATCTACACTGCATTGGCTCCCTGTGAATTTTCGCATCGATTTTAAAATACTACTTTTGACATATAAAGCACTAAATGTTCTCGCGCCACAGTATCTGAGTGAACTGTACGGTGGCCGTGAAGTGCAAAACTAATTAACAAAATCGAAAACAAAATAACATTCAAAGACAAAATAACAAATTCAAAACCAAATTAACAAATCAGAAAACAAAATAACAAAACTATGAAACTAATTGTTAATTTTGTTTTGAATTTGTTATTTTGTTTTGGGTTTTGTTCATTTGTATTGCACTTCTCAGCCAGTCAGATACGAACCGGAAAAGGTAGGTATAGTTTGCGAATTAAATTCTTACCGCTGATTGGACGAGACACCTGTCACTCAAGATAAACAGGAAGTAGGAAATTGTGTCTCTAACTTTGTTTCTTGTGTGTTTTGCCTCATTTTATAACCATTTTTTCGGTGTGCAAAACTAAGAAAACAATTAAATCTTTCATTAGAAAGCAAGGAAATGGAATTTATTCAACGTTACTTTGAGGACGGACATTCGTATGCCGTGTTTTTGCCGTGATATGCTGATGACATATCACAGTATAAAGACTAGTTTGTGAACTGCTGTGTCTCTTTTAAAAGCAAAAGATTTTTTCCACAAGAACTGCAAAAAATTGGCAGAACGCCATATTTGAAACCACAATAAGGACAGGACATGTTTGCACATTCATACACACACGAATCTACTGCCGCTACAGGACTTCCTGTATATCTTGAGTGACAGATGTCTCGTCCAATCAGCGGTAAGAATTTCATTCGCAAACTATACCAACCTTTTCCGGTTCGTTTCTGAACGGCCGAGAGGTGCAAACCAAATTAACAAAACTGAAACCTAAATAGCAAATTCAAAACCAAATTAACAAAACTGAAAACAAAATAACAAATTCAAAATAAAAATATCAAAACCAAAAACAAAATAAAAAACTAAAAATCAAAATGGCAAAACCGAAAACAAATTAACAAAACGCAAAACAAAATAACAAATTACTTTTGGGTTTTGTTATTTTGTTTTGGGTTTTGTTATTTTGTTTTGGGTTTTGTTATTTTGTTTTTGAATTTGTTATTTTGATTTGGGTTTTGTTATTTTGTTTTTGAATGTTTTATTTTGTTTTGCGTTTTGTTATTGTGGTTTTTAATTTGTTATTTTATTTTCATTTTGTTAACTTGTTTTGCACTTCTCGGCCACCGTAGAACTGCTAGTGTCTTACGATCCGTCACGCCTACTTCGATCAAAGGATGCAGGCTGCTTGTCCGTACTGCGTATTATAAAAACTACAGCAGGGGGCAGAGCTTTTTCTTACAAAGCCCCAAAGTTATGGAATAGTCTTGCAAAGGCTACACATGTCGTTCCTGAGCTGCCATTGATCCAGACTCCCTCTGCCCTCTGGACCTTTTTTTTTTACCTATGAAAATAACACATATGTCATTAGATAATTAAGTAATAACAACAGGAAGAGTTAGCTGTTATTTTAAGACACTAAGTGTGTTTAAAATCCATCAAGCTCCATGATGAAACTGTCTCTAATGAAGACCTTCCCAGGACAGCGAGACCAAAACTCACTGCTGCAGAGGAGAAGCTCATTTAGAGTCACCAGCCTCAGAAATCACCAATTAACAACCAGCGCCTCAGATTAGAGCCGTTATGAAGCTTTACAGAGCAGAAGTAGCAGATGTACATCTCAATATCAACTGTTCAGAGGAGATTATTGTGTGTTTTAGAGAAACGCCTTCAGTGTTATTTGTACAGGGTAGAGAGAAATAAACATCAGGAACACCATGGAGTTACAAGGGGTGTACAAACTTGACTAGTAGTGTGTATCATATGACGCATGCCAGCTCAGACATGATTCCCATGTCCAAAAACATAGCAATGAGTTAATTTTTTTATTGAATTATATTAATAATAATATAATTTATTTGTTATATAAAATATTGTTTGCAGCAATAATAATTTATGTTTAGAATATCTATTCTTGAAAACATCTCAACAGACTGCAAACCTTATACTGTAGCTGTCCAATAAAAAGCTGATCTCATATAATAACACACAGTATTATGGAACAGTGTTAATAGTCCGGATTTAAAAAAGAGACTTGAAACTATGTTAAATGAGATAACTAACACTCCTGCGCAGCTGCTTTGTGCACCACTGAAGAGGGTAAAGCGGTGTGTCGATGTGAAATGCTGCAAGGAGCTCGGCTGTAGAAAAATCACAGCTAACCGCAGGCAAGTGAGATATCAGTATTTTCACTCATGATTAAATTTAACACCCGTCCATGAAGTTCATCTCTCTATTGATTTTGCCTCAGGTGGACGAGCGCCTGCCGAGTCTCCGAGAGAAGCGGCTGAAGCGGATGGTGCTGTGATGTCTGGCCTGTGTTACTGCTCTGACTTACTGCTGATATTTTAGCTCTAATTTGTGATTTAAAAAAGCTTCTCTTTTCTGTCACATCGACGCATTGTGACAGAGGGATGATGGCGTGACAGAGGGAGGTGTGGGGATGCCTGCGTATGGCAGTGTTCCTGAACTCCAAATTATTGCATATTCTTATCTTCTTTATAAAATAAAGGTAAAGCATTTCTTCTAGGTTGTTTTAGGCTTTGAGTGTTTAAAGCCGATTAGCAGTTTATTATTGAACACTGATCATTTGAAGGGTTTATAACAACACTTCTGAGGGACTTGAACATTCTCTCAGCAGCAGCTCTGATAATTATTGCAATTTTCCAAGAGACAGAATAAAAGAGAGAAAATGACATTTTAAAACTTATCAGCCTTCAGACTAATAAAGCACACTGACCTTCAGCTGAACTGACTCTTACCCACAATTCAGTGCAAAGAAAGGACATGCACTTGACCTCAACAAATCAGCACATCTTAATGGACTCTATTAGAAAAGTCATTAAAAATAAATAAGACATCTTTTGACCAAAATGAACTCATTTCATATTGTATTGTAGAATAATAAAAAGTCTGTGTGACATCTGTCTCACTCTTCCCTCGCAGAGACCTGCCGAACTCACCTCTCTGTCTCACTCTCATAACCATGAACCCCCCCCAAAGAAACAACCTCCCGACAGTGTTTGACTGATGGCACACAGTTAGTAAACCAGTAACCCAGTGTAAGTATCTGTCCAATGATGGAAACTACAAAACACTTATAAGTTGCTAAGTTGCTCTGGATAAAGCCATCTGCCAAATGCCTAAATGTAAATTTAAATGTCTCACACTCATACACCTGTCTTACTCTCATATCTGTCTTACTCTCATTACTTTCATATGCTTACCGTCGAATCAGCCTGGTGTCCATCGTCGGCAAGGTTTTCACCAAAATAATTCAAACAAGGCTGCAGACCAGCTGCGAAGTGCAATCAGGATTCAGTCAGCATTGGGGTTGCGTCGATCAAATATTCACCATCCGACAACTGACGGATGAAAGAGTCAGATGCAGGAAGCGGACTGTCATCGTCTTCATCAATTTCAAATCTGCTTTCGACTGTGTGCACCGGCGCGCCCTGTGGAGAGCATTGGACGCCGAAGATCATCAGGCTTCTCCAGGCGCAATACAATGGATCAACAAGCAGAGTACGCATCCAGAATGAGCTCTCTGAGGGCTTCTCCATCCAAACTGGAGGTCGCCAGGGTGATGTAGTGTTGCCCCTGCTCTTCAAAATCATTATTGATGCCATTATGAAGATAGCTTTCGAGGGCAAGCGCGGAGTCCAGTACGACCAGAATGACCTCTTTACAGACCTGATGTTCGCCGACGATAGCTTCATTCTTGCTGACACTGACGCTCAAGCTGCTGGCATCCTATTCCACATAGCCACCATCGCTAAGTCTAATGGCCTGAAGCTCAATGCAAAGAAGACTGAAGTTATGACCACAGATGGTTCACCAGCAAAGGTCTACCTTCACAAGGTCAAAATCAAGTAGGTCCAAAAATTCTAATACTTGGGATCACTTGTGCAGGAGAAAGTTTTGGCATCATCAAGTGGAGATCCACAACAGAATCAGTCAGGCAATGGCAGCGTTTGCGTCACTCAGATGGTTGTCTTCAAACACTACACACTGTCTTTAACATTTACAAAGTAGTGTATGAAGAATCATGGTGATTTTATTCATGCCAGAAAGAGCGTATTCAGTATTCAGTAATGAAGGTTGGTACAGTGGACACTATGCATGATGGGTGCGTCGCTTCATGTGCGACCCTTCTTACACTGACGCAGCCATCGCGCTGGAATAGGACCAGTCTGGACTCATCAGTGGTTTTCTTATGGACACACAGCTGTTTACTCCCAAATCCTGTGGGTTCTCATCACACTGTGTGTGTGTGTGTGTGTGTGTGTGTGTGTGTGTGTGTGGGTGTGTGTGTGTGGAAATGTTCTTATGTTCTTAACACTGGACATTTTTTACCATGTGACTTCACCAGGTGTTTAGTCTCCCATCACAATCCCTCATTTGTTTTTCTGACTGCATTTCTTCTTTGAAGTTGAAGGTTCTGCTCCGTCCTTCTTGGGTTTAATAATGTCTCAGACAGATCGTAAGCAGTTCCAGACATTTCAGCTTTGTCTCACTAGTTGTTGTCTTTGCTTGATGCAGGACAATAATGTGGTTCTTTAGTTAGAAATAAAAGAACTGTTCCAGCTGAAATATATTAATCACTTCAGTAATTATCCAAATATTTGCTTATTTAAATCCAAATGTTGGTTTTTATGTTGCCGGACAGTGTGTTATATTGTTTTGCACTAAAAGGTTTATTTATCTTCCTTTGACCATGTATTTGTCCATTTAATGCACTTCCTATTATTGTTGCTGTTTTTGTCTTGTTCAACACTCCTGCCTTGTTCCTGCTTTATGGTATATATTTTGTTGGATAAGGATTTATTTTGAAGGCTTTGAGTTCACTATACACTGCACTTACACTGCAGTAAATCTGGACTGACTGATCTGATTAAATGCTCAGTAATCAGAACTCACAGTGTAACTGCAGAGATGTGAAGCTTAAAGCCGAACAGCACGTAACTTGTGTTGGTATTTTCTGCTCAAGTTGCCGGCAGACACACACACACACACACACACACACACACACACACACACACACACACACACACACACACACACACACACACTGGATTATCTGGTTCCTCTAATGAACTAGTTATCTGTGACTGTAGGAAACGGAATCCGAACGAGACGCCGCTGCAAACGTGTCACTTCCTATTGAGATTCATGTGGAATACATGTCATGGACACTTCATTTAATTATTTGACTCAGTTTCTGTCTTCTTGTGTGTGTGTGTGTGTGTGTGTGTGTGTGTGTGTGTGTGTGTGTGTGTTCTGAATGAAAAGTGATGTCTGTCTATCTGTCTGTCTGTCCTGCTATGTGTGTGTGTGTGTGTGTGTGTGTGTGTGTGTGTGTGTGTGTGTGTGTGTGTGTTGGCCTTCTAAGTGAAGGCCATGAGTGATTTGCTATTGTTCAGAAAAGATTAACAGAGAAACTGCCCCTGTTGGCCCTGTCGAGGGTTGCCATGGTGTTTAATTTCTCCAGCTCACTGTATGGACAGAAATCACCATTTCAGAGGAGTCAAATTACTGGCAGGAAAAACAGTTAAGCAGATGTATGACTGTAATTCGGTTAAGAACTGCCCTATACATTATTAAAACCTAGAAGGATATGCAATAGTAGTGTGATGTAAGTATGATGTGTGTGTGATGGTGTGATGTGGATGTGATGTGGATTTGATGGTGTGATGTCGGTGTGATATGGGTGTGATGTGGGTGTGATGTGATGTCGGTGTTATGTGGGTGTGATGTGGGTGTGATATGGGTGTGATGTGGGTGTGATGTGATGTCGGTGTGATGTGGGTGTGATGTAGGTGTGATGGTGTGTTGTGGGTGTGATGTTGGTGTGATGTGAGTGTGATGTGAGGTGTGATATCGGTGTGATGTGGGTGTGATGTGGTGTGATGTCGGTGTCATGTAGGTGTGATATCGGTGTGATGTGGGTGTGATGTTGGAGTGATGTGAGTGTGATGTGGGTGTGATATCGGAGTGATGTGGGTGTGATGTGGGTGTGATATCGGAGTGATGTGGGTGTGATGGTGTGTTGTCTGTGTGATGTCGGTGTCAGGTGGGTGTGATATCAGTGTGATGTGGGTGTGATGTCGGAGTGATGTGGGTGTGATGTCGGAGCGATGTGGGTGTGATGTCGGAGCGATGTGGGTGTGATGTGGGTGTGATGTCGGAGTGATGTGGGTGTGATGGTGTGTTGTCAGTGTGATGTGGGTGTGATGTGGGTGTGATGTTGGTGTGATGTGGGTGTGATGCGGGTGTGATGGTGTGTTGTCGGTGGCATCCCTCCCAATACCAAACACATCATACATCACCATGGCGACTGTCATCCTCCTCCATTTAGGTGCCTAATAGAGATAAGAGAAGATGGAAACACTCTTCATGAATAATTTATTGGAATTGTGAAACCACTTCACAGGCATTTCTTTACTCTGTGTTGAATTTTTAAAGAATCACAAACAGAAGATTTATTATTAGCAAAATTCATTTCTAAGGATTGAAGATGTTTATTTGGTTTATTTTCATTTTGTTTCATATCAGAAAGTCATTCAGGCATAAAACACACAGATAATAAAAAACTCACAATCAGGTCATTAAGCTGCACACCTGCACATAACGCATCAGTCTTTTAAAGTCCTAATGACTGGCAGATACTGTGTGTGTGTGTGTGTGTGTGTGTGTGTGTGTGTGTGTGTGTGTGTGTGTGTGTGCTGTAGTTTTGTGTGATGAATGATTCTTTCACTCCTTACCCAGCATAAACACCTCCAGGAACACTACGATTCTCAGATTTCAGAAATTTTAATTAAATCTGAGTAAAGAGCCTTGAGAAAGAAACATGGTGCACATCTCCAACACTTCCATCACAGCAGGAGAACCGGATGAACTCATCACCTGCTGATCCTGCATCATTATAGCTCATCACTAACAGGAAGTGATGTATGAGTTCCCTCTCAAGAGTCTCATCTTCTTTAAACATGCTTAAATCTCATGACCTTCTATCTAGTGTTGTGAGTTAATGAACATGTTTCCTAATGGATGTGTAATCATTTCTACCAAAAGGTATAAAATAGTGGGTGGAGCCTATGCAAATAAGTGAATTTCTTTGCTGGAATAAAGCTGAGCAGACCCACCGAGGAACAGAGAGTTTGAGCTGATCATCAGGAGGATGTGAGTTTGCTCCCACAGTCAGGAGTCACAGGAGCAAATTGGCTCTTGGTGTGGGAGGGGTTACCTTTCCTGTTCCTGTCAAACAGGCTGTGGCAGCGGGGCGTGGTCAATCACCAGACGGGAAAGGGAGTGTAGGCCTCATGACATCGTCTAATCAGTGTTTGTCTGTTCCGAGTGAAGAGGGAGGCGATAAAAGGCCGAGCAGGAAAGAGAGACAGTGTCTACTCATTCCCAAAACACCAATGTGTGTGTGTGTGTGTGTGTGTGTGTGTGTGTGTGTGTGTGTGTGTGTTTGATTAAATTATACTGAAAAGCAGTAAACCTGATTCATAGGACCAAGGATAATAAAAGACTCTTGACTCGCAGAGATCGCCTGTGTCCAATATTCATCATATTCCTTCATCACATCGCGTTTGTTTGCGATCTCCGCTCGCAGCTCCCAGTGATTATAAGCTCCGCCCTCAGCTGTGTACAACATTCATCTGGGCCAGAGCATGTGAACTCATCTATCATCATTAGGAATGACCTCGGCGCAGCTGACTGTACACAGAGACAGGAAAACAAACGAGCATGAGCACAACGTGGCCACGTTAACCAGCCCGCTAATTAATTACACTGTCACAAGGAAAGGGGTGTGCGCTGGGGGCAGAGAGGGGGAGGGGAGGGGAGGGGAGGGTTTAGGCAAGCACTCTCCCCTGAGCTGATCCCTGATACGCTGATACGTGAAACACACGAGACTTTTAACTTTTAAAATATACACTGTTCATAAAACATTTCTAAAGTGTGTGTGCATGTGTGTGTGTAAGTGACTCATCGACGTCAGCGTCTACACTCTAAAATGAGCTTTTGTATAAAGAAGATTGCAGCACTATTACCCCACTATTAAAGTAATAAACTGAAGTTCGAGCGCGCTCTGTCTCTCTAATAACTAATAACTAGTTTAACTATAAACTAGTTATATCTAAGTTTATTTAGTTGCTCATGAATTTATACAAAATGGTGTTTTACATCCCATCTAACATGATTGTGTTAGTTAAATATTACTGATATTTTCAAAGCTGAAATTCACTCAGTCACTCATCGACTATACCGCTTCATCCTGTACTCAGGGTCATGGAGGGCCTGGAGCCACATCACAGGAGAGTCAGGGCACAAGGGGAGGTACAGCCTGGACAGGGTGCCAATACACCACACGCACACTCACACACTACACTAACGCTAATTAGTATGTCTTTAGAAGGAAAACATGCAAACTCCACACACACACAGATCTGAGGTGGGAATCAAACCCTCTACCCTCAAGGTGCGAGGCCACAATGCTAACCACAAAGCCACCGTTCCACCCGGTCGAAGCTGAAACACGTCTCACGGAAGTTCTACAGATGCTACTGACATGAAAATGTCTGTTCTGTTTATAGAGTCTAGAAGAAACACAGTGACTGGTGTGAGGATTTAGACCTTTACCTGTGTCTGTGGTTCTGAGCATAACTCCGTCACCTGGTGCTACGACTGCTCAGTCCCAGGTACCACATCTGTCACCAGCTAGTTATAGTTAAAAAAAAAAATATATATATATATATATATATATATATAGGCCATGAGTCCTGTTCTAGAGCAGTTATATTGAAATGAGTCTGAGCTTGTGAGCTGTGGAGCATCTGATTCTGTAGAAGAGGACGTGTGTGTGAAGAAGGCTTGGAAGTCTTTCTTTATTCTACAGGTCTTCTGCAGCACGGTGCATGTTGTGTGGTAAGTTAATGTGCAGGTGCTTGGAATGCAAAGACACGGGGTTTTTCATCTGATTCTTGCCACAGAAGAAAGGCAGTTCATAAAACTGCAGGGGTTCACATGAAAGAACTTCAAGTGTCGCTGAAGTAGGTGAGCATCAGCATCCTGAATGATCTGCCACTGGAGGAGAGAGACAGAAAGCCAGACAGCTCATCAAAACCAGAGCTGCCCTAAAGTCTAAAAATAAGCAGAGCTTGTATAAAAAGCACATTATACGTCCTCCTGATGTGTTTCAAATGATCGGTCTTTATTCAGGAGCGAGGCACCAGAGAGGCAGTCTGATATCTCTGCCCACATTAGCAACACCAGGAATGCTGAATCACAGAGCCCCGGACTGCAGGATTATCTTCTGCTACTCACATATTACACATGACTGCGTCCTTTCATCAGAATTACTTTGTGTTTTTAGGAGGAGTTTAAACACCACTGTGTGGAGTTTACGGGGGTGGAGCAAATCCCAGGAGGCTCAGGACCCAGAAGAAACCCACCTAGCATGAGGGTCTCACATGCAAACTCCACTATTCACTCTGCTATCTGAAATATCAATAATATTATGCATATTGTACAAAGGTAACGTCCTTGTTCTCTTGTGTTTGATGGCTGCTCACAAACCAACTAGGTTCACACTGCCACCTGCTGTATCGTAGAGAGTAAATACGCAAGTGTACCCGAGTACGGAGTCCAAATACAATGTAAACGCCGGCCAGCAGTCAATCCTGGACATGGTATAAATCAATCGTGTTGAACTCTGTGTGTCTAAACACCACACAGTAGAGTTCAGGACACACACACACACACACACACACACACACACACACACACACACATTTCTACAAGCTCTCACCTTGGCCCATAAACAAGTAGGAAACCCTTTAAAATGCGTTCGGTGTGAAAGTTGATCATGAGACCTGATTAAATGAAATCAGAAGCGACTTCCTGCTGCCTGTATTCATGCACTTCACAGGGCCCTGCCTCAAGAGGAAGCAGTTTATGATACACGCTCGGCTTGGCTCAGAAGCTCGTTCCACTGAAGGTTAGGAATTTTAGCGCTAATTTTAGACTCCATCATGTCATGAATGTTCATCTCAGGTGGGACGAAAAGTAAAGTGAAAGCTAATGAACCGTCCGGGAGACGAACTCAAAATATTCATAGAAATACAGCAGACTGACTAAATGTTGTCTGCTCTGGATCCTCCTCATCACGATGAGCATTAAATGAATAAACACCTGATCATGTCTCAGAAGTGTGTGTGTTGTAATTCTGCGCTCGCTCCGGGATGTTTTTGTGTCGGTTCAGATTCGACTGTGTTGATTCCTCTCTCCACTGATGCTGTTTTAACCTCACACACTTCAGGTTTAGCGAAACTCTCAGCGCTCCAGCACTTTCTCTGCAGAATCACTCAAGGGCACTTTGTCATTGTTTGTTCTGTACTTATTGCCTTTTTATCTCTGTATCCTTGTGAATAACGAACTCTTCAGCAAGGAACAGGAAGCTGCCAATGGCTGTTTGCTCTGCGTGTTATAGAAGTCTTATCTTCAGTGAACAGAATATCGAGATGCCGATCGCTCACAGACCAAACATGCACCCTTTACACCCCACGATGTCTCGAAGTCTCCGTCGTGCTTTTTCATCCACTTTCATCCACTTAACAGTGTGTATCGCTCCACAGAAAATGAGTGTGTTAGCCTGAACAAAAAAACTCACATTCAACAGCTGAAAAGATTCGGTTTAATCGCTGGCAGAATAACTCCTACAGTTGAACACACACACACACACACAAAAGCATCTCTCACTCACTCATCATCTATACGCTTAATCCTGTAATCAGGGTCACGGGGGGCGGAGCCTATCCCAGGAGACTTGGGGCACATGGCAGGGTACAGCCTGGACAGGGTGCCAATCCATCGCAGGGCACAGACACACACACACACACACACACACACACACACACACACACTCATTCACACACTACGGGCAGTTTGGAAACGCCAATTAGCCTAACCTACATGTCTTTGGACTGTGGGAGGAAACCGGAGTACCTGGAGGAAACCCACCAAGCACGGGGAGAACATGCAAACTCCACACACAGAGACGGGAATCGACCCTGGCCGGGGATCGAGCCTGGACCCTGGCGGTGCAAGGCGACAGCGCTAACCATTGTGCTTGCATGTTAATTTTTGAAGCAAATAAAGCATCTACTGTAGATCTGTTACCACCTTATAAAGTAGTACCTTCTGAGTGACTGACAGATGAAGCTGTGAACATCTGGTCCACACGTAGCCGGTTTTTTTTATTTATTTAGATTTTCTACTTTGTTTTTTTAAATAATTCTGTGCACACGGCCTGCATAAAAAGATCTTTGTCCACATGAAAACCCAAAATGGCCTGTGAAGTGCTATTAGGAGCGTCCCTTATTAGCAGGGGGCCAATCAGAAGCCTAGACAAAAAGTCATTACCTGTTGCGCTTTCCAAAACCGCCATCGCTGTCTGTGGGGTCTGTGTTCTCGGAGTTTTGTATGTAGCAGCAGTGAGCGTAGGTCCTCTGGTTATTAACGTAATGTGTGAGTAACTGTGTGTGTGTGTGTGTGTGTGTGTGTGTGTGTGTACATGCATGTAAAAAGTCCAGTAAGCAACGTTAACACAGTCACTGGTTTACTGTACTTACGTCCACTACTGCACAAAATATCCTGATAAACAAAGCTGACGTAAAATCAAGGAGACGAGCACACAGACGATTACATCATCAGCACAAGGTGACGTCACAACAAGTCTCCGTTTCCCCCTGTTTCCCCCCAGAAAACACAACACCACTGAAAACGGATTTCTGGAAAATCTTCACTTAGGCCAAGGTTTTCCAAAAGCTCCATTTTCAACGACTAAACCTGCGTTTGCATGTGAACGAAAGGGCAGAACTGCAGAGAAAAATCTCAGTTTATAAAAATACCTACATGTGGACATGGACTGAGATTTCTATTTTGTTTGTTTGTTTGTTTCAATGTTCGTTAATTTGAAGTTTTGTTTAGGATTTTTTTCTTTTGTTGTTTTTTGTCTATTTTATTTTTCCTCTAGAATAACAGAGGAACTAAATAAGCAAAGCTTCTTTTTCTTCTTATTATTATTCATGCAGAGCAACACAGTGGTAAATTTTGCTGTAAATAAGTTCACTGTGTGATATGAAGGTGATAAATCTGACACACAAATACACACTGTCAATGAATGAGCTCATGATTCTGTAATCAACATCAGAGTATTAAACTGATAAATATCCTGTTAGCACTCCAAGCATCACAGCCTCACTCATCTGTCTTCATTACCAGGTGGAGGAGAAGCAGCTGGACTCCCTCACACAAGAAATATGACATGGTAAAGTGTACTGGATGAGCACACACACACACACACACACACACACACACACACACACACACACACACACACACACACACACACACACACACACACAGACCACAGTGTCAGGAGGTATTTCTAAGTATCCTTTTTTTTTCTTTCTCTACCCATCTCGATGCTCCTGAGCTCCCAGTGATCCAGACCCCCTCTGCCCTCGGTACCTGTCTGACTCATCCTCGTGCCATCCTGGTGCTGAACTGGTCTCCATGTTAACTTAACTTCCAGCCTCCTAACACACAGTATGAGGTCAGATCAATCCCTGCTCTCCGTTATCACCCAGATGAGGATGGGGTCCCTGTGAGTCTGGTTCCTCTCAAGGTTTCTTCCTGTTACCATCCTCGGCTCGTTCATCAGGGACAGTCTTATCATTTTGACTTATACACATTCGCATCTCATACAAACTTATATAATTCTTTTGATTGTGTAAAGCTGCTTTGCGACAATGTCAATTGTTAAAAGCGCTGTACAAAAAAAAATAAAAAGGAATAAAATTGAACTGAATCTGGTCATTCTGATTTATACACACTTCCATAATTTTCTTTTAATTTTGTGAAGCTGCTTTGAGACAATGACCAAAGTGCTATATAAATAAATACATTGAATTGAATTGAATTATTCACACCAGTTACAATAGAATGACTTTAACACAGCTGGCAGTGATCCACAGAGAAGTCAACATGCAAGCAATTATTCACTCACTCACTCACTCACTCACTCACTCCTTCTCCATAGCACTTATCCTATACAGGGCCACAAGGGGCCTGAAGCCTATACCGGGAGACTTCAAGCACAAGGCGGAGTACACCCTGGATGAGGTGCTAATCAGGCAATTCTAGAACACAGATGAGAGAAATTTGCATGTCTTTTCTACTGAAAAGCCAGAGTACCTGAAGGAAACCCACCACCCATGTCTGCACAGACACAGACCAGAGGCAAGAATCAAACCCTTGTGGAGGTGCAAGGACACAGTGCTAACCACTACGCCACTGTCACCTATCATTTAAACATTGTGGTCTTAATCAAATGCTAGGAGTCCAGGCAATAAAATTATCCATGTTGTTTAAATATTGAGCTACTCAAGACCAATTCACAACAAAAACAGAATTGCACATTGTTTCCACCCAAAAAACACTTTTCAACACTTATAGAAGAGTATTTTACTCTATGTCGCTCATTTCATGTGTTGTCTGACACCCTTGAGCACAAGCCTGTGAGGGGTGACTGCGATGTAATGTGGTGGTCATTTAGCCAACAGAGATGTTTCCAACAACATATAACACAACGTCATACCAAACGTTTTAGTTTCAAGCAAATTATGAACCCTTCCATAATATCAGCAGTCTATCTCACAAGACCTCTTTTCCTTCATTGTAACAATCATCAACCATTCCATATCACCTGGTCATATTCCTGCTGCTTTTAAGAAGGCAAGGGCCTTCCCATTTTCAAGAAACCCTGTCTGGATCTAGCACCTAACATCTAGTATCACTTTTCGTTCTAAAATTTTTGAACACACTGTTTACAATCAAACATATCTCACAGAACAACCTCAATGACACCAACCAATCTGAATTCAAAGTGGCATATTCCATAGGGACAGCCCTTCTGGATTGTCACTGAATAAACATATGTGCTCATCTACTGGATCTCTCAGCTCTAATCACACCCTACACTGCATAATGTTCCCTCCGATCCTCCAGCACTGCTCAGCTGGTCCCACCATTTCAGGGGTCAAAGAAGTAATACATCTAGACTATTTTCTGTTCTGCACCTATGTGATGGAATGAACTTTCCCTAGATGTCCGTACAGCTGAGTGTCTGGCAAATTTTTTTTAATATTCTGTTTCTTTAATATTTGGGTTAATCCTGAACCTCCTCCCCCCCCCCAAGCAAAAAAAAAAAAACCCTCTGCAACAGTGTTTGACAGATGGGACTTCAAGTTTAAAGTTTTATTGTCATATGCACAGTAAATCTGCAATGGTTTGTGCAAATTGTTCTAATGATTGTGCAAATAATTGTTCGTGATTAGTATTTTGCAGATGATTGTTCAAAGTCTGCAATTAATGTTCCGTGTAGGAGTTGGAAACAGTTGAAAAGACCAATGATGCACACTCCTGTCAGCAGTTTAGGATTCTGATTTCAGTGAAAAAGAATGAGTTCTTTAGCCTGGATGTCCTGCATCTCGCACTTCTGTATCTCCGGTCTGAGGGAAGTGCTGAGAACAGTCTGTGCTTGGGATGAGTGGGGTCCTTTAGGATGGAGACAGTTCTCCTGCGGACTCTACGAGGGAATCTAATGCTCTGCAGGGATGGCAGTGAAGTCCTTATGATCTTTTCAGCAGTCTTCACCACTCTCTGCAGGCATTTGCGGTTCATAGCAGTAGTACTGCTGTACCACAAGGTTGGTAAAGATAGTCTCATTCATACAGTTGTAGAAGTTTGAGAGGACCTTAGGAGACATACCAAACTTCTTTAGCCTCCTAAGAAACTACAGCCACTGCTGAGCTCTCCTAACCAGCTTTGTGGTGTTTAGTGTCCAAGTGCGGTCGTCACTGATATGGACACCTAGAACCGTCTCCACCTGGAGCTCCCGGGTGAACAGTGGTCGATAAGGTCCTTTGTTCTTCCTCATGTCCACTATCATGTCCTTAGTCTTGTCTGTGTTGAGGGAGAGGTTGTTATCCACACACCATCCTATAGGCTGCTTTGTCCCCGTCAGTGATGCGTCCTATCACAGCGGTGTCGTCTGAAAACTTCAGGATGAACAGGGCATAAAGAATAGGGCTGAGGACACATCCCTGTGGAGTGCCTGTGTTTGTGATGATACTGGCTGAGGTTTCTAATCCTGACAGACTGGGGCCTGCCAGTCTAGAAGCCAGTTACAGTGTGTAGGATGCAGGCCAATTGTCGACAGTTTATGGGTGTCTATAGAATTTATTGGGGATGACCGTTTTAAAAGCAGAACTGTAGTCTACAAAAAGCATCCTGATGTAAGAGTCTTTATTTTCCAGGTGAGAGAGGGAATGATGGATGGCAGCAGCTATTGCATCTGTGGTCGACCTGTTGGGCTGGTAGGCATATTGTAGGGGGTCCACAGTATCTGGTATGCTGTTCTGAATGTGGGCCAGCACCACTCTCTCAAAACACTTCATGATGATTAGAGTTAGTGCTACTG
Organism: Clarias macrocephalus; assembly: GCA_011419295.1. Lineage (NCBI taxonomy): Eukaryota > Metazoa > Chordata > Actinopteri > Siluriformes > Clariidae > Clarias > Clarias macrocephalus. The sequence continues at coordinate 18,419 of JAAGKR010008325.1, forward strand.
GTCTATAGTTATTCAGGCAGGTGGGCGGTGGTTGTGTTTTTGAAGCAGGTGGAAACAGTGCACTGACTTAGGGAAAGGTTAAAGATGGAGGTGGAAAAATCAGTCAGCTCATTGGCACAAGCTCTTAGGGCCCACCCAGGGATGTTGTCTGGCCCTGCTGCCTTGCATGGGTTAATCTTCCTAAAGACTAGTACTTAGTTAGTAGGTACTTAGTTAGTAAGTACTTAGTTAGTTATCTAGTAACCCAGTGTAAGGATCTACAGGGGTTGGACAATGAAACTTAAACACTGGCCAACTTAGTGTAGAGATTTCATGGCTATTGGCAGCCTTGTGGCCAATCTTCAGTGATTGCACATTCCACCAGTAAGAGCAGAGTGTGAAGGTTTAATTAGCAGAGTAATAGCACAGTTATGCTTAAAATATTGCAATGACAGCAATTCTTTGTGATGTACCGCAGTATCCAGGGTAATGTCAGCATACCACCAAGAAGGACGAACCACATCCAACAGGAGTAACTTGTGGATGCTAACCACAGTTAACCCGGTGCTACCCAGGATTGTATCCAAAAAACATAAAAGCACAGCTGCCCAACTCACGGTAAAATTAAATGTGCACCTCAACTCTCCTGTTTCCACCTAAACTGTTCATCGGGAGCTCCACAGGGTAAATGTACTTGGCCGGGCTGCTATAGCAAAACCTTTGGTCACTCTTGGCAATGCCAAACGTCAGTTTCAATGGTGCCAGCAGTGAAAATCTTGAGTTGTGGACAATGTCAAACTGATGAGTCCACTTTCACTGTCTTTCCCACATTCAGGAGAGTGTGTGAAGAAGCGTACCACCCAGACTGTTGCATGCCCAGAGTGAAGCATGGGGGCGGATCAGTGATGGTTTGGGCTACAATATCATGACATTCCCGAGGCCCAGATGGGCGCGTCACTGCCAAGGACTACCAAACCATTTTGGAGGACCATGTGCACCCAATGGTTCAAACATTGTATCCTGAAGGCAGTGCCGTGTATCAGACAGATTGGTTTGATGACCATGAAAGTGAAGTTGAACATCTCCCAGGGTCGGCATAGTCACCAGAACTTTTGTTGTGAATTATTGTGGCCTAAAACCAGGTGTTTTAGTTTCATTATGCAACCCCTATATCTAATAACGGAAACTTCAAAGCACTCTTGTGAGTCGCTCTGGTTAAGACCATCTGCCAAATGCCAAACATGAATGTAAACGAACTCCCAAATGTTGCATATAAGAAATAGTCATCTTCAGTACAAAAATCCAAAACATGGAGTCTTAGAGCAGCATATGTAACATACATAAAGGAGGCAGAAAAAAAACATTATTTATTCTAGTCTCTGTTACTCTGGGACAGTGAAACCCACAATCTTTCTGTCTGTTTAATAAAAGCTTCAAAGTTGTAGCTGTCAAATGAGATAAGCCACATGCATGAGGAACAAAGTACAAGGAAACTGTAATCCTTTGAAATCAGGTCTGCCATTCTGGGCAAAATGATGAAAAATGGGGGTATGGGAGTTAAATGCCAAAATATTAGGTCAAAAATATTTGGGTTATATCATTGTGGATTTTGTGCGATTTTGTAAAATGCTAAAACTCCACCTCCTGCAGTTTTGTCCCAACTGATAAATCAGCCTGCAGTTGTGTTTGTGGTCATTTAAATATGCAAATTAATGTCAATAATACATTGAGTGAATTTTAATATTAAATATAACAAATTCATGCTTTGAGATTTTGTAGTACGTCAGGAGCAGGAAATTAAATCAACAAGAAAAGTGTTGATTTTTGTTTGAGTTTACTGCAGCATCAGCAGCATCCTCTACTAGTCTCAGCTTCACTGCAGGAGAGACAGAGCCATGTTATAGTTCAGGTGGACATCGTATAACGTCTGTTCATGCATCAGTCCACAGCGTGTCTGTCAGGCGTCCTCCACACACACACACACACACACACACACACACACACACACACACACACACACACACACACACACAGAGTGCACACATCGCTTGTGTGGATTTGGTACATTGAAGTGTTTATCTGTTTTTTTTTATTATTATTATAATTAGTGTTTTTTTTTTTAACTCCCCTATAGACTTTCCTTTCCTATCTTCTTCTTGATTCTGATCTCTTTCTCATTCTCTCTCTCTCTCTCTCTTGAGTTAACTTTCCTGGTTTATCTCCAGACAGACATCTATGCAACTTCTCCTCTTTGTTCTGGGGGGATTTCACCAGGACATGTTAAGATGGTTTATGCTCTTTAAAGTAACAGATGTACACCATGTGTTTGGATTAGACAGACCAAGCGACTCCTTCATTCAACTTTAAACTTTAAAACTTTGCATCATGGCTCCAGTAAATGCAGCAAAACCAGTGTAGGCGTTAGAAAAAGAAAAGACTCAGCACTACAAATTAAATTCTCCACAGTGCTAACACTACAAGATCACACAACAATGTTAAGTTTATAACATGGTGTTTATACAACATTCAAATCATGTAATATCCTGTTTCACAGATCATATCGCAGACCTTATGCGACACACACCTGCAGTTCATCAATGCTGGGGCAACTGCTGGGCATGCTTTACGCTTTAAACCTCTGCATTTAACATTGAAAATCAACGAAAAGTGGTTTACACTATCTGTTACTGCTGGGCAGTGTAAACCACTAACGTTGATTTTCAACATTATACAAAAATCCACTGAACACATGTTAAATGCAGAGGTTTAAAGCATTTTAAATAGGATTTTGCAGCAATTTAAATTCAAGTATCCAGGGTGTCAGCATACCACCAAGAAGGACGAACCACATCCAACAGGAGTAACTTGTGGATGCTAACTACAGTTAACCCGGTGCTACCCCGGATTGTATCCAAAAACATAAAATCTGTTTCAATTTAAGAAGGTTTTTAGACAACCTTGTGTGTCAGGAAATAACAATTTGTGAAAATGTCAAGAAATCTAAGAAAGGCACCTATCTCATTATGTTAAACTTTTCAACTGGCTTTTGTTCAGTGTTGGTTCAATGCTAAGTTGTTAACAGAGAAAGCAGTTTTGTTCCACCTTACACAGTACAGCACATTATGCCAGAACAAGTTCACCAGCATTATACACTTGCTCAGAGGCATCACGCATTCAGGTTTTACGGCACAATACCTGGCATCGAAATCCAAAATTTTTACTGTTCATGTTGACATATTTGCAACACTGCACATTTAGACATTCAGCAGACACCCTTATCCAGAGCAACTTACTTTTTTGTATTTCATCAAACATCTGAGCAGTAGAGCATTAAGGGCTTTGCTCAAGGGCCCAACAGAGAAAACATGGCACTCGTAGGATTTCAATTTATTTGACAAATAAAATAATTTAATGATAGCAAAGGACAACAAGCTATTGCTTACACTAATGTTAATCACTTATATTAGTCACTGATTAATATTTGATTAACAGTAGTGTAAGTGATTGACACATAAGCACAAATTATGAAGCTCTTAATAATTTACACATTTATTAACATCATACTGTTGTCATGTGGTGAGCTGAGATCAGTTGTTTATACCTCACACTGCGGTTAACAGGACCGTGGGTGTATCAGCTCTTAATATCTCTGCGTGGCTCCTGCAGCTACCCTGGCGAGTGTCTACTTGCCCATACTACACAGCGCCCTCCGGGGGCATGTGGCAAGTACCCTAAACAGAGAAAGGTGTCTGTGTGCACCATTCAGCTTTCTAATGAGAAGATAAACATACAGTACAGTTTCCCTCCTTCAGAAAAGGGGGTCTATATAAGACAAAGACACTATGACTGAGGTATACACTCTGTAATTAACTCCAGTCTATCAACCCTGATATTAACTGTTTGCAGTAATATGCCTTTGTGTCTGTCCACTTTTCATTATGTTTTTACACAACAAAAAAAAAACACAAATCATCTGATCATAGCAGATCTCAGTATTAGGCAAATACAACCTCTGACGAACAACATATAACCTTTTTTCACTGCCAGTATTTATCTCACAAAAATTAAGCTAAAAAGAAAGAAAACATGCAGGCAATATTAAGTACTCTTTATTCCACAGGATGTAAGAGGGCAAGTTGCAGCCAGATGCTGCTAATCATCAGCCCTTGGTTAACTGAGCATCAGCAGATGTGCAGATCTCTATAAAAGCAGCTGTTTGTCTTAACACAATGGCAAGAGGGAAAGTAATAAGCAATGGTCTTAGAGAAGCCATTATTTCTGCACATCAATCTGGAATGATTATAAAACCATTTCCAAACAATTTGGAGTTAGTGTTAGTGTAGGGATGCTTAGAGAAATACAAAAACACCCAAGAGGTATATCTCAGACACTACAGGCATCAGTGAGCATGTTAAATGTTATTTAAAAAGTCTATAAAAGCACAATTAGAAGAAGACTGAAAAAGTATGGTCTATTTGGAAACACTGCCAGGTGAAACCTCACTCACTCACTCATCTTCTATACCGCTTAATCCTGCTCTCCTGGAGCATATCCCAGGGGACTTAGGGCACAAGGCGGGGTTACACCCTGAACAGGGTGTCAATCCATTGCAGGACACACACACATACACACAGTCACACACTCATTCACACACTCCGGCCAATTTGGGAGCACCAATTAACCTAATCTTCATGTCTTTGGACTGTGGGAGGAAACCGGAGTACCCGGAGGAAACCCACCAAGCACGGAGAGAAGATGCAAACTCCATGCACAGAGACGCGGACACATCAAACCCGGACCCTGGAGGTTCAAGGCAACAGTCTTAACCGGTACACCGCCGTGCCGCCTCAGGTGAAACCTCTTCTGTCTAAAAAGTACAAAGCGCAACTGAGGTTTTGCAAAACTGCTTCTCAACAAACCACAAGCATTCTGGAACAATGTCGTAATGACAGACAAGATGACAATTTGGCCTTAATGCCCAGCGCCATGTTTGGGGAAAACCAAATTGCATTTCAGCAGAACGATCTCATGGCGGTGGAGGAGTGAGAATTTGGTCTCGTTTTTTCAGCGACAGGACCAGGGCACTGTGAGGCCATTTGTTTGACAGCTAAAGCTTGGGTGAAATCGGGTCATACAACAGGACAGTGATCCACAGCACACAAGTAAATCTGCTTCAGAATGGCTAAAAAATAAAAGAAGCAAGGCTTTGGAGTGAACGAGTCAAAGCCCAGACTTCAACCCAATTGAAATGCTGTGGTGGGGCCTTAAGGGTGCTTAGGTGAGTGCCCAAAAACACCGGCTTAAAAAGTCATACAGTACACCATTACCTCCTAGCAGTTATTGGTGCTAAATGTAGATCTACAAGCTAGTGAATTATGGGGTAATTAGTATTGCATTTTTGTTAAATAAATAATAGATGGTGAGCAAAATTATACTGTATGTTGCTTTATGTCTGAGTTTGTCTGTGTTCGTATTTGAGACCTGCTATGACCAGATGATTTTTATTATGTTTTTACACAAAAAAGCATAGAATTAAAGGAGGGGGCACTTTTTTTCAACATGACTGTATGTGTTTCTCCATTTGCCATTTAGAAAATGATCTGAGCATGCAGTACTGTGCAAAAGTCTTGGCGTCCTCATTGCTTTATATTAAATTTCATTAAATGGTGTATGTACATTTATATAAAGAAATGTAGACAAATGTTTACTGCAAAGGTTGCAAAGAGCCTGAAGATACAATTTAAAATCAATTGTTTATGTAACAACCTCAGCAGCGACCTCATTTCCCCTCTCGTCTGTTCCAACCACTCAGCATTAGGCACCAGCAGTGAACTAATCACCTCCTGATCATGTCATCATCTTGTGAGGTACAGGGACTGGACTGAACATGAGGGACATAAAAAATCCCTCAGGACTATTCCTCAAATCTACATTAAACAGAAAGAAAGTCTGGAAACAAAATATGAAGAAATTGGAGGGTGTCATGACTTTTGCACAGTACTGTATAATTGGAATGATTTGATGGCACACAGTTGGCTCTGTTGAGACGTGCCAGCCTCAGTGGTAGTCGTTTCTCACGGAGATGTTTAGTGCTTTACCTTGATTTGTTATGACAGCTGGAGTGCTGTAGACTCGTAGAGCTTTGCATCTCTGTGTGATCCGGTGTGACAGCTCAGCGCACAGCACGTGTTTAACACGCAGGAACACATTGTACAGCACAAACATCACAATGGTTTTCACCTTCACGTCGTCTGAAGCTCGGCTGGTGTGAGCTTAAACATGTCGGGATGTAAGGTTACATCTGGGCGTCGATCAGTCACCAGTTCACCGAGGCGAGGTGTACTGCTGCGTCTGCTTTCAGATTTGTGAATCTAGAAACATTAAGATGACTTTTCGTTAAATCCTTACACATTAACATCTATGACCAGTTTGGAGTTTTGGAAAAACTCTCAGCAGAAGTATTTACTCGTATCAGCACTGCTACACAATCTGATCGCCGGCTCGTCCTGCTTTTTAACTTATTTATCTGATGATGTCACCACTGGCAGATTTATTATCTTGTGATGTTAATGGTGTTTCAGTGATGCTGGTCTGCACGGAGAGTAGCAGTAACTTGCTACTTTTCTTGTAACTTGCTACTTGCAGAACTTTCTTACTTAGGATCATATTCATTAGCAGGAGTAATCACTTCAGCTCCTGACCTGAAGCAGGAAACGGGAAGAGAAGAATGAGACACGAGTGAGGAGGTGGAGAACGGCGCTGCAGTCGGCTGAGGAGATCCAGGGGTTCGATATTCACATCGTCCTCCAGCATCTGGAGAAGGAGAAGCTGTGTGAGAGGAATGAGATGGAGATGTGTAATATAAATGCAGGATTTTGATGTTGCAGCTCGGTCCTGAACCGCGTCCTGCTGGTGCAGAGGAGGGCTAAGCCCCGCCCACCTGCTGCAGAGAGGTCTGGACATTACTCTGATCATGTAAATGCTGTGACGGAGAGATTAGCAGGCGGTGTGATCTGTGTGCTCTTTGCTATCTACTCTCACACATGCCTGCTCCATATGTGTGTGTCTGCGCGTGTGTGTGTGGTGTGTGTGTAGAAAGTGGGTGTGCTGATTGTGTCTTCTGTCAGCTCTTCCTGTAGGCGAATCTATGACTCACATGTGTGTGTGTGTGTGTGTGTGTGTGTGTGGGAGGATGGCTGGGATGTATGATGTGAGTGCATCGCACAGTACATTATTTCACAAAAGAAGCTGTGTGTGTGTGTGTGTGTGTGTGTGTGTGTTCAAGCTGTGTGAAGCAAACATAGTGTGTATAGTGTGAGAGACAATCTAAGAGGCTAGAGCTGAATAGTTTTTATTCCTTTACTAAGACAACACACACACACACACACACACACACACACACACACACACACACACACACACACACACACACACACACACACACACTAAGTGATCCAGCTGAGCTCACAGGGGCATCAGTGATCAGTGTAATCTGCACCTGGTCTGGTTCTCCTCATCACTTCTGATTAGTGATTAATATCTCATGATACTGAAACTACTCCACCAGGGGTTCACTCTCTCCCCTCCAGACTTCTCCACGGACTCCCACTCTATATAAACTCTCTTTTATCTTTTGTCTTTTACCTTCCAGTAGGAGCAGGAACCCCAGGCCACCAAGTGAATGTAACTCAGACCTTGTCCCACAAACCATTTCAGGTTCTTCACCTCATAGTCACAACAGTGTAGTTGGATCTGTTTCCGCCTTTATTTCCCAGTGAGAATAGACACTTCAGTTTCCAAAGGTGTACAGCAACAGGAACCATCTAGAACCAAGATGCCGGATACGTGGGAGGAACCACTGTATGGGTAATCTTTTTTTTCCCTTCTTCTCTCTCTGTCTAAAAAAACCTGCCAGTCCCACAGAGCCACAAAGGACTAGGGTTAAAAAAAACTCAGAAATTTTTAATCAGCTCAATTTTAGTCTGCGGTCAACAGAAACATAATCACTGTTAAATAAAGAAGAGATCTCCCTGTGTGTGTGTGTGTGTGTGTGTGTGTGTGTATGTGTGTGTGTGTGTGTGTGTGTGTGT